>JASSUY010040270.1:0-15374 GCA_032466535.1 Forpus xanthops | reverse complement strand
GCTTTCTCCAAATCCATGGTAGCCAGTTCTCCCGATAGCTTCTGAAGAGGGCTCATGTTGTCCCTAGCCTGTCTTTTATTTGCAATGTACCTATAGAATCCCTTCCTGTTATCCTCAACATCCTTAGCCAAGTTTAATTCTAAGTGGGCCTTAGCTTTCCTAACCTGGTCCCCAGCTTCTCACACAACATCCCCGTATTCTTCCCAGGCCACCTGTCCTTGCTTCCACCTTTTATAAGCCTCTTTTTTTACTCTGAATTTCCCTCAGCAGCTCCTTATCCATCCAAGTGGTCTCCTGGCCCTCCTGCTGTACTTCCTTCTAGTAGGAATGTATCACTCCTGAGCAGGTGATCCTTGAATATCAAGCAACATCCTTGGGCCCTCCTGCCCACTAGGGACATAACCCATGGAGTCTTACTGAACAGGTTCCTGAAGAGGCCAAAGTCTGCTCTCTTGAAGTCCAGGGCAGTGAGCTTGCTGTACGCCCTTCTCACTGTCCTGAGGATCTCGATCTCTGCAATCAAGGCTACCCTGGAGTGTCACATTTCCATTCAGCCCTTTCCTGTTGGTGTGGACAAGGTCAAGCATGGCACCTCTCCTCGTCAGCTCCTCTATTACTTGCAGAAGGAAGTTGCCTTCCACACAGTTGAGGAACTTCCTGGATTGCTTGTGCCGGGTGTACCGTCCCTCCAATAGACATCAGGGTGGTTGAAATCCCCCATGAGAACAAGGGCCTGCAAGTGTGAGGCTATTCCCATCTGTCTGTAAAGCGCTTCATCCACCAAGTCCTCTTGGTCAGGTAGTCTGTAACAGATCCCCACAATAATGTCTCCCATCACTGTTCTCCCTTTAACCTTAACCCACAAACTCTCTGTCGACTGATCACCTGACCCCAGACAGAGTTCCATACTCTCCAGCCTATCCCCAAAATAAAAAACAACTCCCCCTCCCCACTTACCGGGCCTGTCTTTCCTAAAGAGCCTGTAACTTTCCATTCCAACACACCACTCATAGGAGCTATCCCACCATGCCTCCGTGATGCCTTTGACATCATACCCCCATAGACGTGAACACATTTACAACTCCTCTTGTTTGTTGCTCATTCTATGGGCATTTGTATAAAGCCATCTGAGTCGAGTTCCAGTTGAAGCCAGCTCATTGGCTGGAGCAGCTGGAGTATCTCTACACTGCTCCAAACATTTACTATAGGTGCTGGCAAGTGACTGGGTGTGTTGGGATGGAACAATGCTCCCCTCCCCCAACACATCTAGTTTAAAGCATCCTTGACCAGTCTGGCAAGCCTCCTACCAAATCCACTTTTCTTTGTCAGACCAGCTCTGTCACCCCCCCCATAGACCTGGCCTGTTAAATTGAGTCCCATGTTCATTACCCAAATCCCTGACTACAGCACCACTCTTCTAACTGTTTATTAACCTGGCTAATCCTCCTAGCCTTTTTAAGGTCCTGGAGAACTGACGAAATGACAATCTGCACTCCAGAGCCCCTAACCACCTCTCCCAGAGCTCTGTAGTCCTTTATGTTCTCCATTTCAATCAGTTAAGTGTAAAAGAAAATTCTTGCTATATCCAAAACACTCCTTCTCCACATAGAAGTCACAGAACATTGCTCAAGGTATGTATTTGTTCTGTCATCAAATGATGTTTTTCTCAAAACATGCCAAAAATGGGTTCAACATCATTGCATCCACTAGAAGCTCATTAAGCAATGTCCCAAAGTTACGTATGTTGATTATTTGAAACTCTCTGTGAGAGAAAAATCACACAAGGGAGCATTCTATTTTCTACACAGTTATGCTCCTGGAAAAAAAAATAATAAAAAAAAAATAAAAGAAATATATTCTTCTCTCTCATTGGCAGAGTTCTGATTTCTGAATCAGGTATCAAATTGGTGCAAACCAGCCCCTAAAACAGCTCAGTTTTTCTCTTTTGCAATTACTAAAGCAAGCAACACTGGGCAGAGGAGAGCTGTCAGTCACAGTTGTTATATCAGAGCTTTATCTATTAATGCTGTGAACCCAGAGTAATGAACACCTCAAGCCTAATGGTTAGAATCTTCAATCCGATCTAGTCTTCTCTGGAAGGTTAATGCAGCAAACAGTGAAAACACAGCAGTCTGTGTAAGAGGGAAATATACTTCATTATTTGGTGCAAGTTTTGACTTTACAACACAGCATTTTCAATGCTTCTTCGCTGGAGCATTTTATATGCTGCATACCTCCCCCAGACAAAATACTTGTCAGTGTCTAATGGAGAACATCAGTGGACATCTGTTTTTTACTAATTCACAAGAGAAAAACCTTCCATATCTGTAAATCATTTGAGTTCTGCCTCTTGGCATGAGTCCAAAGTGTGTGGGACACCAGATTATTAGTTTAAGATAGATAAGCCTTCAGTTGACTTTTGACTCTTTGAATCAACACAGGAACGATTCTCTTTTTTAATTTTCCAACTGCTAGAATTCCTATCCCTACTTTTTATGCCCGATTAGACTGAATTAATCTTATTTCCTTCCTCTTGATTCAGTCATACTTATGTCTGGTCCCTGCTCCCTCAAAACTCCTATTCCTCATGCTCATTTAATCCTTTCCTTTGCTACCCCAGTATCTCTGATCTAGGTTTCCCAATACCTGGGGAACAGTTGTATGCCCAGCTTTAAGAACTTACTACTGATAATAAAGTGTGTAGATTAACAAATAGGCACATTAATTAACACATCTATTTGGAAGTATGACCTGTAGATGTGGCCCTGTGGAGTTTTCTTCTACATTCTCCAGAATCTAAACAACCAAGTAATAACTGACATTTCCAGCTCCATGTTTGTATTTGAAGACAGCCTTTAAAATATAAATACATGCACTTCTGTGATACTAGACATCCAGTTGGACGAAAATAACAAGTGTTATTCCTCCTCCAATGCCAATGCATCATCCATTTAAAAGCTTTCCTATGGCCCCTTAAATGGTTATCCTAATAATAAGCAACTGCACTTTTTTTCCAAATGATGCTACTCTGTCCTCTCACTGAAATATGATGCTAAATACCAGTTTACTTTTTATTCCAGAAAAAGATCATGTTTTTGTTCTGAAATATGGAAAGTAAATTCATATTAAATTAATGGAAGTATTATGATATCTTAATATAAACCGGTAGCTAACGTCTCTTTTTTAAAATAAAATGCATTCATTCAAAGGAATTTGTTCTAAATAACCTGCAACGTTTACCAAGGCTAGCATATTGTGTGTGTGGCAATACACAGCAGTGCAAAGATTCCACAAGAAAGAAAACTTCTATCTCTGATGCCCTTAGTATGACAGAGTTAGTTTTCTCTATAGCTGTGTTCTTTACAGATAGATCATTTTCTTCAATCCCATTGCATCACAGCTTCAGCTCATTTGTCATAGGGCATGTTTACTCTACATTTCTATTGGAGGTAGCCAGATACAGAAAAGCACTGTTGCAGAAAGGTTATTTCTTCAAGGTTCTCTCTTATACTCCCTCAGTGCATGTTATGATTTCTCTGTGTGTGTGCGCGTGTGTACTTTGTCTTTTTTGTTTCCCTCATTACAAGTGAACTGAAATGCAGCTGTCCCTAATAGCTCCATATAGCAAAGATTTACATTATTCAGAAAATGCAATTTTATAAAAATATGCTATTTTAAAATTATTATTATTTGTATATGTGTGAACATATCAGGACAGATAAAAAATACAAGTGGAAAATCAGCTGTGTGAAAAAAAATTAAATGGAAGAATAGGTAGAGTAACTTAACCAGCTCAAGACAGTAGCAACTGAAAAACATTTTCATTCCAGGTTTGTTATTTCTTTGTAAAAGCTACAGATCAACAAAATAATATCTTTGTTCGCATCAATTACTGCCAGTATAGCTGTAGACACTGCCACCACATCAAATTACTGGAACAACTATTATATTAATTTAGCATATAATTCTTCATTAGGAAAATAGTACCTTAGTAACTTTCTTGTGTTTGTTTTGTTTTTTTTACAGAAAACTACAATAGAAGAGGAAGTGAGGAACTGTTTTAAACCTCTTTAAGAAACTGCCCCTTTTCAAAAACTTTGTCATGATATCCCCTACAGCTACACAGTTTTTCAACCAAAAAAAAATTTCAGTTACATAACAAAATAAAAACCCATGTAAAAATAAATTAGTGCCTACAAAGAAGTATGGTGAAAATTCCTGTAAACTCACTAACTTACCTGTAGCTACCATGTCAGGGATCGAGGCCCACGCATCAGAGAGGGACCCATCTGCTAGGCTTCCTGGGACTGTCATCCACCTCTCCCACTGAAAGCTTAGCCACATGCAGCAAATTTTATTTAATTTTTTTTTTTTCCTTATGTATCTTTGATTAAAAGCAGATAAAGACCAAAAGAAATAAGGATCTCTGTTTTCCAGCTCAAGGGTACTGTCAAATCTGCTACACATGCAGTAACAATCCCAGCTAGTAAAACATAAATTCTTCAAGTAATCACAAAAAGAAGGAATAAATATCCCACATCACTGTGCTTTATTTCCAAATGTACTCTTTCATTTCAAGTAATCAAAAAGGTAAAAACTATTTCTTAATTTCTTTAAACATTAAGTTTTGGAACAGACACAGCAGCTTACTGTCACGTCATCTTACTGGGAAATCTGTTCCAGTGTTTTATCATCCTCATAGTATAGAATTTCTTCCTACTATCTGATCAAAATCTACCCTCTCTCATCTTAGAGCCATTCCCCATTGTCCTATCATGACATGCCCTTATAAATTCCCTCTCCAGCTTTCTTGTAGGCCCCCTTTAGGTACTGGAAGGTTGCTATACAGTCGCCCTAGAGTGTTCTCTTCTCCAGGCTGAACAAGCTTAAATCTCTCAGCCTGTGTTTACAGAAGAGATGCTTCAGCCCTCTCATCATCTTCATCCACGTCCCTCTGGTGTTTGGGGCCCCAGAGCTGAACACAGTACTCCAGATGGGTTCTCACAAGGGTGCAGTAGAGGGGGAGAATCACCTCCCTTGACCTGCTAGCACATCTTTTGCTGCAGTCCATGATACAGTCTGCTTTCTGGGACTGCAAGTGCACATTGACAGCTTATGTTGATGAGAACAAATATCCCCAAGTCCTTCTCCAGGCTGCTCTCAATCCATTCTCTGCCCAGCCTGTATTTGTGCCTGGGACTGCTCTGACTCAGGTACAGGAGCTAGCATTTGGTAATACAGAACCTCATGAGGATTGCAGAGGCTCACATCTAAAGCCTGTCAAGATCCCTCTGTATGGTATACCTCACTCTGGTGTGTTGATCACACCACAGAGCTTGGCGTTGTTGGCAGACTTGCTGAGGCCACTATCCATGTTGTCAACAAAGATGCTGAACAGTGCCAGAGCCAATACTGACCCCTCATACATCCCCAGGCAGAGCTCCCTGCACTTCAGAGCTGCCCTCTATCTGACTGGGGGTGGATGACATTACTCCTGGCCCCACACTCACCTCATCAGCTGCTCTCATGCCAGCTAACAACTTTGGGAAAAGAAGAAAATAGCTTAAGCCAGCAGAAAGGAGTTATTTCTTCTGAGACCACAGATGCATTTTAAAGGAATGGATCAGCACTTTTGTTCTGACAGTTGCTGAAACCATACATCATGTAGATATAATTTTATAAAAAAAAAAAAAAATAAAGAAGTATTATTCCTCTATTAGACTCCTAATATTGTGTTTGTTCTCTTTAGATTCAGCTAAAACCACAGTGACTAATACATTGGATCAACTCAAAAACTAAAATTGAGACTTATATAAAACAACAAAACCCCTGGGCTAACTGACACATTTTCCTTTTCATTGACTAATACAAACATGTACAGAAAGAGTTCAGGAAATCAAATAATGCTACACTAAAACAATCTAACTATAGTCCCTATCTAATTATTTATGTGCTAGTACAGCTCATTTTTTTTCAGTTATCAAATTTTAAAGTGAAATAGCATTATTCATTATGAAGTGAAAATTAACAAGACATAACTCCTTACAGCTAACACAAAGTGATGGAAGACAAAGGAAATCTTTATTTCCTATTAGCTCTATACAACATGAGCTCTTTGTCATACAGAATACCTCAGAACAGTGAACACATAAATTTTTGCTATACTTTACTTTTTCAAGCCTTTGCATAATCTCTTTCCTTGTGTTTTTCCGCTACTGAACAGATCACTGTCGTTAACTTATACCACTTTCGGAACTCCAGATTCAAACCTATTTTTTGTGAAATGCCTCCAAGACAATTAAGGAGACAATATAAAGCTCCTTTGTTTTTCGTAATGTAAGTCTCCAAACAAAATTTTGCCTTGCAAATATTTTTTTTATTATTTTTCTCTTTACCTAAAATGAAGTTTCTATGAACTTGTCATAGTAGAGTATATGAATTCTTTTCAAGAGAGAAATTAAAGTGATCTCCATCATAAACTGAGCAAGATAGAAAAGGATTATTCATGCCAATTCAGCACTGAAGCACAATTTCAGATTCCTCTGTTTACAGTTATTTCTGGTGTTCCTATTTCTCCTTGCAGTCAATTATTTTGAAGGCATAACTACTTCATCATGCACACAACCACACTCTAAAAGTGTGTACTTTACCAGTACCTTAACCTGAAAATCAACTGCCTGATCGTCTTAAAAGCACAGATGAAGTCCTACAGACTTATGGCTTCAGAGGTAGGGGTGGTGCAATCTATTTATGTATTTACTTAAACTCAGTTTACTTTTATTCAAATAATATTCTTTTTTTGGTATCAAGTTTGTTAATCTACTAGCTTTTTTTATTTTGTTTCCTTTTTCCTTCACTGGCATATGTACATGCTTTGTTTCCCATTCTCTGCTATACTTTTAGAGCTCATCTACACTAGGTAGCCTGCGCTCATATAAGACTTGTTATGTCTTGTAGCTGAGATGGTACATACCCTGCAGAAGAAACGACATGGCTACAGACTTTTCTAATGAACACTGTCTTGATCAACAGACTATTGTCCTGTGCACTGCAATTTTTGTTGGCAGAACAATACTCATCACCATGTTCTTCCCATAGCTTGCACACAAATTATCCTAAATACAGCTTCACATTCTTTTTGCGGGATTTGAGCATTACCTCTAAGATGATCTTCTGATCTTCACATATGTATGTCACAGCATTGCTCTTTGTTCACCACTGCATAGATACAGCTAGCTTTCTCCTCACATCAACTGCATGAGAACAGAGTACACCTTATCTCTGGGTCACCAAAATCAAGGGTCTTTAGAACTAGTCCATTTTGCTCCCGTGTTGCATAAAACAAGCTGTCCAAGAGCATTCAGGGTGTATTTGGAAAAAAAAAGATTTACTGCTGAGAGAAAGACAAAAGGAAACCAAAATGCTCCAAGCACTGTTTAAATTAACTGTGTACATGCATTATGCATGTCTTGATAATTTATACCTAGTTGTGCACAAATAAAAATCTTAAGGATATAGCCTCTGTATGAAAAGACTGCTCCTCTTTTTCAAAATTATGTAGAGTTCCTACACGGAATGTGATACCACACCACACTTAAAGCTATTCAAGATTTCATCTCTCTCTTTAATCAAAGAAAAGCTAAGATTGCCACTCAGAGCTTTGTCAATTTGATTTGATTTTTAGCCAATTTAATGACAATCCTTTAAGTTCATAAAAGTAATTCTATGGGAAAAACTTCAGCAGCCTCTGAACACTAAAAGCACTGAACAAAGAAAACAAAAAATCAGAAGCAGCTGTCTGATCACTAAAGTCAAAAAGCTGATTGAAAGTAATTTTTATGTAGTCTGGTGTGCTACAATAGATGCAAGACTACCAGCACAGATCTATTCATTATCTACACTTGTTTTGAAGTCAACATTGCTGCTGTGTAGGTGACAGAGTGATAGAAGTGGGGCTATCCACCATTTGGTGCAATTGTCATGAATGTTTTAACTTGGTCAGTCCTGAATTGTTCAGGCAACTGGACTACATGACCGTTGTAGGCCCCTCCAAGTGAAATAGTCCAGTCCTAGCCTAGTCTAGTCTAATCCCATTTCTGAATCTCATGAGACTATGAAAACATAACTTGCAGATTCACACATTGCTTTTTTTGTCCTAGGGCACTGTTTAAAAATGCTATCTGCAATAGTACATTATCCTTTTACTGAGCTACAAAAGTGGACTTGGAAACTATTAACCTACTCTCCACTTGATTAGCTATGAATAAAGAATTCTACCTTCTCAACTTACTACTGTCTAAAAAGTACCTGAGATTCCTCTGGTATCATATACAACTCATTCACCAAATTGATAATCTCATTTTAGTCTGGACATACTGACATGTACATGGCCACGGAAAAACATAGTACTAAAATGTAAGTACTAAATTTTACACAGTTCAGAACCTCTTATGCTTGCATTGCTGACTTTCTGATTTTTGGGTTGCAAACCTTTAGAACTTAATGCAAAGGCTAAATGCTTGAAATGAGCCAAACAGGCAGCATCATTCGCAGTTTGCAGCTGACTGATCTCTAGGGTTTACAGACTCACACAGCCCTGCATGGATGGTCTCAGTTATTTCCTACCATTAAAATAATAAAAACAAGGAAAATAAAAGATAACATGGTAGGAACCCTGTTTAACAGTTAAGAACACAACATGAATCAGGGAAGCAATAACTAAGTAAGCTAGACTGCTGGTTGAATGAAATTGTTCAATAAATATATATATATATAACTCTAGAGTTGCCATTGGAACTGGTTTCTTTTTTCCTCTTGTTTCGTCATTTCTGACTGGCTTCATTTGGTACTAAAACTCAGCTATGAAACTAGCTCCTCATGTCTGCAAGAGACAGCCAACTGTACTTGAACTGGAAAATAGCTTGCATATCACATTCTGCGCTGGCTAAACAGGAGCTGCCACAGAGAAATCCTAGGTATCATGAAAATAACCCAGGAATGGAAAATGTCTGAAAGGTATACATAACCACACTGTGGTTGTGGATCTGTGCTTTGCAGTGATGAGCCAAAACCCAGAAACTGCTACAAAATTATGGCATTAATTTCATAATTCTGACATGATTATAGTAACTGTTGGCAGCTGTGTAACTTGGAGTTACATTTCTCTGGGGGTTTTGGGTTTAAGCTAAGCAAGAGCACATTGACACATATACAGGTATGCATACATATGCATGGTTTTCTTCTGCTCCACTTGTTACTCGCTATTCTTCTGATGATTCTCTTCCCTGCAATGCAGTACTGCCTTTGCAGAAACTGAAAGACTGCTATGTTACTCTCACAAAGAACACTGTCTGTAGTCTGACAGAAATGTTTAGAAAAGCAGCACAAGTGGCAGCCCTGTCATTTTTGTCAGTGCTGCCTTGGATTAATTCTCTTCTCCACTGAATCAAAACTAACCTTCCCTAAGATTCTTTCAGAAATAAAAATAAAACCAACTATGAAAAACTCTCAAAAAGTTACTGGAAAATTCCATATTAGAAAAAGACATATCCTCTTTATAGATTAAATCTGTATTTTGACCACAGCTTTTGACCTGATATATTGAAGTTTGTCGGTCAGTTCAGCCATACTGAAATAGTCAAAATTCTATTTCCAACACCTAATGCCTCAGAACTCTTGCACATTAAGTGGCATGGCTGTGATATAGTCTGTCAGGCAAAAAACTATGTTGGCAATTGAATTGTGTGCTGCCAATATTCATACAACTTCCACACCATCCTTAACCATCACTGGCATACCTGTCAATCACTTGACTTGGGAATTAACAGTTATCATCACTGACAAAAATACATGCACAACTCGCTCTATCCCCAGAAACAAGCGCTGCTCTGCTTGACTGACTTCTTCAAACATAGTTGGTCATCGTTCAGCACTGCTCCCCACCAAACCAGATTCAAATATTATTTTTTGGGAAAATTGTACAAATTGATTGAAAACACAGAACCTCCCTTGCCCCTTAACTTTCAAAAGATGGCCAGAGACTCAGTACAAGTCATCTCTACAGCATAAGTATGAAAATAAATCCCTGCTTTCCTATATTTACCTGTAACTATATGAAAGACCAATTTAGTCAGGGAACATAGTGAACTCTGAATGTTACCACCATCTTACATCTTCCACAACATATGCATAATGTCCATTCTTAATTAAAGAACATGAAGAGGCTATAAAATAAATAAACAAGGATTATGATAATAAATACCCTCAGAAGACATAAAAGAAGTAACAGATTAAGAAATCTGGTTATCAAAACAGGTTAGTCCTTAAAGAAACTAAATAGCAAGTAGCTTGAGCCACTTCATTTTAGATTAGTAGCTTATATGAAAGCGGTTTTCTCAAAATTCATGACAATTCAGCCAGTGTCTTGTACGCTGCTATCAAATAAAGTACAGAACTCATTACTTCAGCAACCAAGGCTGCCTTTGCTCCCCAGAATAGCCAGTGAGCATACAGTATTTAAGTTCACATAAATTTTGCTTTAGAAAATAGCCTGAAGAAAGTTATCACATGTATTTAGTTGAACTGAAAAGACAATTAGTTCAACAATTCTGGTTATGATAAAAATGTTTACATGCTTGTCCCAGTAAGCATTTTGCTTTGTCATCTGTAATAGCCAGCTTTAGCAAGCTTTTTGAAGGCAGAAAGAGCACAAAACTTCATGTTCCTTTGGCTAATCTGTTCCATCACCTCTCTGCAACTCTCTTCAAGCCAGCTCAGCCACATTACCACAATGCCTGGCAGGCACAGAATATCCACTTATCTATTATGTGTGCTGTCACTTTACAGGGACTCTTCTCTATGTTTCCTAATATTTCACCCAGTCTGTCCATTTGGCATTTTCTAAACTCAGACCAGGTTTTGTTTGTTTTGCACAAGACATAGCTGATAATATTTGAAAAATCTTGCATATAAGAGAGATAATTAAGTTGGCTGCACAAAATACTCAAGTTTTTAAACTACTTAAAAAATGTTACACATTTTATTTTTGCTGCTACTTATTAAGTCCCATAACACGTATCTTTAACTTTCATCCTCTTTAAGCATTATGAAACTAGGCATAAAAACCCCTAAAAATTAAATCATTAAGGTGCTGTAGAGATTGTCAGAACAAACAGGCACACATTCAAAAAGTTGTAAGCTAGACTTGTTATAATGGCATGCAGTTATTTCACTTCTAATACTTTTTTTATTCCTCCCCCTCTCCTAAACATTATTTTTTTTTTTTCTTCAAAAAATATTGACATTTGTTCCAGGAAGCTTAACACTGCACAAAAATTTAACAGCAATCATACCTTTAGGTATTGCTTGTCTTGGATGGCTGAAGATTTTTCTCTAAGCATTTCTTACGTAAATGTAACGCAATATAAAAGTATGAGTTCACACCACAGATAAGATCCACCCTTTTGCTTATCTTGAGGTACCTTGTTCTACCTACTCATTCGGGCTTCCTACACTGGTTAATGTATGTATCTTAAAAGGTGATGAAGTTTACCTGCCTTAGGATAAGTTCAGAAACCTTCCCTCTCCATTGACACACAGTTGGCTTAGACACCATGCTTAAATTTCAGCGTTCAGGTTAGGCAAGATTAATCCTAGCTGAAAGAACCCATGGGCTCATACATATGCCTGCATATTTAAAAGTGTATTTGTACTTCTCTCACAGCCAGAGAAAACTTAACTTTTTGAATTAAACAGTCACCACCAACAAGTATGAAGAATGACTGGTTTAAAAAACATAATTCATGCACATTTTACCTGTCTTTTTACTTCTTTTAAAACATACAGAAAAAAAAATGCTGCTCTCCAAGTAAACCAGAAAAAAAAATATTCAGTAGACTTTAACAGGTAAAATATCTTTTTAACAGGTAAATAATAGATTTGAGTAAAAATTGCTGAAATAAGAGTGATGTAACTGAATCGGTAAGTGAAACTGGTTTTTGGAAGGCAAATTAAAAATTTGTACCTTGGTTAGCATTTACATAATTCTACAAACAACATATAAACATTGAAAAGAAACATACCTGGCATCAATTCAGCAGTATGGAATATCTTCTCCTGCTTAATTTTACTTTCATGTAATAACTCCTCTTTGGTTAGTGGAAGATCTAGAACATCTTGAATAATCTCAGCCGCTTCTGTGCCTTTTTTTCCCATGACCAAGGATTTCACATCCCAGGTATAGGACTTTCCAAAACTCCCACAGATCTCTTCAAACACTACTGAATAGAGACGCTCTGTATCTGCCAAAAAAAAAAAAAAACAAAAACAAACCCCAAAAGATTAAAACCATGTACAGCCATCTGAACAGCCAGTCTTACAAGGAGGCTCATCAAATAAATGGTCACAATGAACAGCCAGGAGTTAGAGGGCCTAACAAAGTGGAAAGAACTGCCTCCTTTATTTGCAGAGGGGAAGCCAGACTTTTAAGATCACCTCAGAGGCACCTAGGATTATCAAGCTGTCACTTCTGCATTAAGAACAGGTTACAGAGGGTCAGAACAAAGAAGAACTAGCTGGACCTGCCCTTTCACCACCTTTCTTTACTGTACAGGTTATCAGCAGTGCCTTAACTAAAACACTGTTCTTTGATGAGAAATAATAGAAGGGAAGGAAATCTGGTACTTGAAGGATGTCATTACGTTTCTTCATGTAAATTAGGTGATTTTAGTTTTCAAGCTTTTTTTTTTTTTTTTTTTTCATAATCTGTCCTGTCTTTAAAAAAGAAGGTCAATAAGGTTTATTTAACACTAAAATAGAGAAAAAAAATTTCTTTCAACTCTTGGCTTCATTTCATCAAAGATCTTGAACGGTGTCTCTTCTACCTATCTGTTTATCCTTTCAAGTATTTTCCTCTGAAACTTCAGCTACTGCTGTTAACCGTGCTTTAATTTATTTGTCATGCATGTCTTTGCATTCTGTACTTCTAAAGTTATGTTTATTATTATCATCACTTTAGCAATGAAAGGCACAATCAAGGAAAGAAAGTAGTTGCTCTGACATGATTTATTTAGAGCAATTAGGAACTTCACTTATCAACATGTCCTTTGCCATGTAAAAATGTTTTTTTTATAGGGATAATATGTGAAATTATTTGTGCAGACACTGTCTCACTTTCTAAATATGTAAAAGGTATACAACAGAGTTTAAACTTCAAGATACATACTATGAAGACAACTGAAAAAAAGAAGAGCAGATCCCATGACTACAATATATGCAAAGAACTCCCCTGCAGTCCGACAAATGCTTACTGCTTAACCACAATAATCTGCTTGTCCTGCGATGAACAGATGATTCTGCCGTGAAATCAAATCAGAAACATAAGGGCTGTTTTCCATCATCATACCTACCATCATGTGAACATACAGCAGCACAGAAGACACACTGCTGCCTGCTAGGGTGCGCTTACACACATTCCCCTTCAGTAACTAGAAGGGACTTTGAGCCAAAAGATCAGCTAAGGACCTAATGTACTTGCCTGGATGGCTTAACAGGGTAGCCTATGTTTCTCAAAACGCTCTTAGATTAAAAATGAGAGGAAAAGTAATAGCATCTCTATTATTCTTTGTAAATGCTTCTTAAACAATGCTTACTGAATAAAGAAAAGACTAATCTTGGAGACTTCTAAACACACAGGAAAGGTATCATAGCAGAAACACAAGCAACTGAGCATCAAAAGGTGTTAAGCTGGCTAATACCAACAAGGAAAACAATAAAAAAGCAAATACACCAGTTTGCTTGATACTGCCAGTTGGTACACTTTCTGAGCTGAAAAGGCAAATAAAGAATACGGTGTTTAAAATTTCAGAGTTCTCTTTTTTTCTGATACACTCATTTTTCTTCTGTATTGCAGGCTCACTAGGTGAAGGACATAAAGATCTTACCCCAAGTTTAAAACTGAAACTGAAAATTAATCCTCATTTTATTGAGTAGAACATATCAAGCAATGCAGAAACAGAACACAGAATCAAAGAATATAATTGTAGAATGCTAACATTTTCCTATAGATGTCTATGATAATTCCATGTTAAACTGAAAGACGCATCTGCATAGCTAAAGATACTCAATTTAACAGCCTCCTGCATTTTAAGTAACACATACCAGACTTGTGAACAAAGTTTTCTTTCCTTCTTAAAGAAATGCTTAACCATGTCCAGATTGTGGACCTAAGAATAATCTGCAGTTAACCAACTGAAGTGCACTATTGTGTGCAGTGCTGGTGTCCTCAACATAAAAAGGACATGAAAGTGCTGGAACAAGTCCAGAGGAAGGTCACAAGGATGATCAGGGGTCTGGAGCACCTCCCGTATGGCTAAGAAAGTTGGGGCTGTTCAGCCTAGAGAAGAGAAGGCTGTGTGGAGACCTCTTAGCAGCCTTCCAGTACCTGAAGGAGCCCTATAAGGATGCTGGTGAGGAACTCTTCATTAGGGACTGCAGTAACAGGAGAAAGGGTAATGGGTTCAAACTTAAACAGGGGAAGTTTAGACTGGATATAAGGAAGAAGTTCTTTATGGCAAGCATGGTGAGGCACTAGAATGGGGTGCTCAGGGAAGTTGTGAATGCTCCATCCCTGGCAGTGTTCAAGGCCAGGTTGGGTGATAAGCTATTCTACAATTCTATCCTACTCATACTGAGTTAGAACTTACTTTTTTCAGTGCTGAGAAAGAAGAACAACAAACAACAGGCAAAACAATCAAAGACCAACTAAACTGTTCAACACACCATAACTGATCACTGCCTACAATTTAATTTAAATGCATGTTACTCTCACATACTACTCAAGTATGTAAAGCAACATAAATACTTAAACAAGCAGGATATCAGAAAGCCTTCTTTCCTTCCCTCTCCTTATTAATTATCCATTAAAGGAATTGGCTAACAAAACCTCCAACTTTTCTTTCAAAGTAAGCACTGCCCGAAGTCATATCATTGGGACTCTGGACAACAACATGACTGCAATGAAAATTACGATTATCTCAAGATTCATGACCTCTTATAAGACTCTACATATATGTAATTCTTGAGGAATAAAAAAGATTTTAATTCCCATGACTGGATGAAAAAAGCATAGATACGGACATTTTACTTCCTCAAATAGACACAGAATCATAGAAACATAGAATAGTTAGGGTTGGAAAGGACATTGAAATCATCTAGCTACAATCTCCCTGCCATGGGCAGGGACACCTCACACTAAACCATGTCACCTAAGGCTATGTCCAACCCAGCCTTGAACACCATCAGCGATGGAGCATTCACAACTTCTCTGGGCAACCCATTCCAGTGCCTCACCACCCTTACAGTAAAGAATTTCTTCC
>JASSUY010040268.1:0-24781 GCA_032466535.1 Forpus xanthops | reverse complement strand
TGAATGCTCCATCACTGGCGATGTTCAAGGCCGGGATGGACATAGCCTTGGGTGTCCCTGCCCATGGGAGGAGGGCTGGAAGTAGATGATCTTGAGGTCCTTTCCAACCCTAACTATTCTATAATTCTATGATCTGAATGTCTTCAGTTCTATTGGCTTAGAGATCCAGAAGCAGCACAAGGACAAGACAAAATTATTTTGTTCTGGTCATTTTATTCAAGTTACAAGCTTCTGGGGCCCATTCCATTTCTCACAGTCACAGGCATCCATTGCTAAACTGAAGGGGGTATCTATCTGTTTTGTAGCAACAGCCATGGAAGTGGTAAGAATCTGTAATTTGCTTATAAGACTGACCAGAGACTGTAGCGTATGTAACCTTTCTTAGGATTTGACCAAAATAGATGTGGGAGAAATCTTCAAGATCTTTCCATATTGCTTCAGGCCTTTTCTTCTGTATTAACTGGTGGTTAAGAAAGGCTAATTGCAAAGTAGAGAAAGAAAGGAAAGCACTGTTTGAACCTGTTGTGTCTCTGTTTGCAAATTACAACTAAAATCTCATCGGGGTTGTAATTCATCTTAAACACCTTTTTTTGTTTCCTTTGCTTTTTACTGGCAGTGCTTGTTTAGACATTCAATCTTGTTTAGAGACTTTAGCCACAGCTTTTTTCATTTCTCATTTTGGAGAAGGGGCTTTTAGAATAATCAATGTGTTACTATAAAATGAAGATGATAGAGGTGCTTTTTGTTCATATATTTGTTAAATGCTTTAATTGAGCTTATTGGTGTTAATTAGAGAGAAAAATCTTGTTTGATTAAAGCTGGTAGTGATAATAATTTTTAGTTATTTATTGACCTTTTGGGACAGTGGTAATTTTGGAAGAGAGTAGATTGATTTTTAAAGTGCTCTTGCTACCATACTGTACATAATTTTGTTTCAGGATCTACATCTGCCTGGATTGCTCCTGCTTTTGTTAACCCAGTTAAAATGCTCTAATCAAATAGGGAATTCTGGTTCTCTAACTAATATTGCAGCATATCCCTATTCTTAAATTCTTTTGGACAGGACAAAAAAGGCAGTACATGTGTGTATTTTTTTAGAGGCGTTCTGCAAGGCTTTTTAATCTTCCCCTTTAATGAAATTACTCACAAGGTAACTTTTATTCCAGGCTTCTTTTGCACTTGGTTTATCTGCATCTTCTAAAGTACAGATATTGGTGTTCTCAACAATGCAAAATAATGGGGGGGGGGGAATATCCTTTTTTTCTATATTTTTTTTTCTTTTTCTTTTATTTTCCAGATTGTGTGGGAAGAAAGAAATATATGAGTTAGCCAGAGACTGGCTGACTTCAGCCCAAACAAGCTACTACTTTGTGACTTATATGAGTTAAAGCCATAGGAGAATATTTGAAGATAAATCACGTAATTACAGCTTTTGATATGCTATTGGATTTTGTGTGTTTGTTAATTGTGTTTTCTTTCTATTACAAGTGAATCCAGTGATGCTTATATTTATTTTAAAATATTTTTATTACAGAAATGTCTGACTTAAAAATAAGCATTCTACTAATGAAAACAAAAATGCACATTGCAAATGTATCTAAAATGCACAGGATTCAAACTGCTCATAGAAATATCAATGTTCTAACATGTGTAGGATAATAGATGAAATATGTTTTTGTCATGTTGCAATAGGCATTAAAAAATGTTCAAGAATCACCATAATCTGAGGGAACTTGAGTCAGTGTCTCTCTCAAAGCGAGAATTCTATCAATGTTATATCGAATTAACTTAATTTTATTCATAATTAGAACCCTTACCTATATAAATGCTAATATGATGAGTGTCATTTGTGATAATCTGTATTTTTTGAGCCTTACTGACATTGCTAAACTGAAAGGTACCAATAGGAGGCAGAATCGCATGGAAGTGGCAGCACAAAATACAATGCTGATGTCTCGATAAAAACACAGGATAACCTCTAAAATATGCTAACCATGTGCACAAATTCTTCTTGGCTTTGTCTGTATCCACTGTCAGAGCTTTAAGTAGTTGCATAGATTTTAGGCATGGTTTAGCTTTTGTGCTCCAAATACTCTTACTGACTTAATTCAACCTTCTGAACATTTAGAATTAATGTGTTCTTCAATACTTTCAACCCTAAAATGAGTAATTAAATAAGTGATCACCTTTTGCCGTTTTGGTATTTTTTCACCTGATCTTGAACAGTACTGACTTGGAGTAGGGCTTTGTCATTATAAACCTAGAGGCTATGGCTGTGCATAAAGACATGGGAAAGACAAGGGAATGACTGCACTTTAGTGTGAGTGAATACTGAGCCAAGATTAATTTAATTTTCTGCTGTGTTCAAAACAAGTGCAGTGCTGGTAGTTGAAAATGAAAATATAAAATCATGGTTGATATTCCTTCTACAGTCTTTTCCAAAATTATGATGCAAATTTGTAGACACAGTCCAGAATAACAATCAGTGGATATACTCTGCTATTCACCCATTTCAGAAGATATTTTCTTAATACCAAAACCTCCTAAGTCTTCACTACAAAAAAGATTCATAGTATCATAGATTAGTTAGGGTTGGAAAGGACCTTAAGGTCCAACCCCCTTGCCATGGGCAGCAATACCTCACACTAAACCATGTCACCTAAGCCTCTGTCCAATCTGATCTTGAACACTTCCAGGGATGGCACATTCACAGCTTCTCTGGACAACCCATTCCAGTGCCTCACCACCCTCATAATAAAGAAATTCTTCCTCATATCCAATCTAAACTTCCCCTGTTTACATTTTAACCTGTTACATCTTGTGCTATCACTACAGTCCCTCATGAAGAGTCCCTCCCCAGCATCCCTGTAGTCCCCTTTCAGATACTGAAAGGCTGCTATGAGGTCTCCATGCAAGCCTTGTCTTCTCCAGGCTAAAGAGCCCCAACTCTTTCATCCTATCTTCATACGGGAGGTGTTCCAGTCCTCGGATCATCCTTGTGGCCCTCCTCTGGTCTTGTTCCAACAGTTCCATGTCCTTTTGATGTTAAGGACACCACAACTGTGCACAATACTCCAAGTGAGGTCTCACAAGAGCAGCGTAGAGGAATATTAAGATGAACTCCTTTGTGTCTTAAAAAGCTGTGTCATTCAGTTATTCTGGCCTTTTTTCTTTTCTTTTTTCTTTTTTTTTTTTATTTCTTTTTAAATTTTAGCCTTATTTGCTCTTGTCTTGAAATATGCTGCTTCTTCATAGGTATAATATATGTGTATATATTTTAGCAGGTCTTGATGCAGCCCCTCTGAAATTATCCATATAAATGGAAAAATAAGAAACATGAAAAAAACAAAAAAATCCACAGAGCTTTTTGACATAAATAGTGGCAGAAAATACTGTAAAAGTTAGAGTAGAAAAAGCAGTAACCCTGTAAGATATATCTATGCCTATATAAAATAGTTTATTAAGATCTTTGAGCATAAGAACAGAAAAATATATAGAATCAAACCAAAGGACTGGCTAGCTTAGTGTCCTTTTTCTCAAAAGGAAACCAGTATGTCCAGTATCAAGCAAGCGTAAGGACAGGGTAAATCTGTAGTAGTGGTGTCCAAGGATGGTCAGTCTCCAACAACTTCCAAAATAGTTACTTGGGATTCAGAAGCTCAAAGTGGATTTTTCTTTCATGAGTTTCTGCCTGGCTGCTTAGAGTATGCAACTTAAAATTAATAAAGATTTATGAGATTTATGTTGGAGTATACGCACACTTGAAAGTGATGGGAGTAATTAATTGCAGTGTATATGCATTTACCATGGTCTTTCCCAAATTTCTTTTTATAGATAGTTATTCCCTGCATTTATACTTTTGGAATGACAAGTGGGCAGATGATGATGTATGAAACCATTTAATTCTTTAGGTTACAGTTGTGCTGCAGTTTTCCTAGACTTCTTATTTTCTTCCTATCTTCACCTATTTTCAGATCAAGAAGGTCATGCATGCATTTTTTGTGTGTGTGTGTGTGTGGGCCGTGTTCTACAGTGATAATTAGAATGAGCACATACAGCAAGCAGAGTAATTTAGCTTGTATGTACAGTTTGAAAGCAGTGTTTTTAAGCAAATGGCTATTTTTTTTGGCATAGAAAGCATAGGAACATATGGCCATGTGGTTGTATGTAAAGGGCTAATTTAAGTCTAACTTTGCTGACCTTGTTTTAGAATAATGTAAGAAATGAGTCATAGATTTGTATATATTAAGGCTAAAAATGACTACTACAATTAATCTAGCCTGACCTTCTGTCTTAATGTGATCCACTAAGGTCCCCTGCATGCTGGCTTTAAATCCAACATCTCTGCTCAAGTAAGACAAAGTACCATGTTTAAACCTATCCAATCATAACTTTAATTTTACCTGAACTTGAACCTAATGAGAATCCTAGGTAAGATATTAATTGCCTCTTATTGTAACAAATGTATCTCTTGTTTTGTATGTGAATATGCCTAGCTTCAGTTTCAGTAATAGCAGCCTTGTTCTGTCTCTGCTTACCACATAGAAAAGTTTTCTCTGCCATCAAATTATGCTCTCCCTGAAGGCTCCTATGCACCACAATGAAATTATTCCTTAGGCACATCTCTAAGACAAGCAACTTGTTTGAATTTTTGACTAAAATTTTTAAGTAGACTTTTTTATTCCTTTCTAAATCTGTTTTTCCACATTCTCATTGAAAGCAAGGCCACAGAATTGCATGTAGCATTCCAGCAAGACTTCCTCTGTAGAAAAATGCAAAATTGAAATGCTTCTTTACGTCTTACTATTTCTCTGCTTTAGAGTATGTAGCTCATTCAAGCTGTTGCTTGTGGACTTTGGGACAGCACTAGATGACAGATTAGTGCCTGTGATGCTAAATTTAGCTCCTTGCAATCCATTTATTTTCATGATCACAAGGAAAGATAAGGGATAAAAAGACCATTTCTCCCATATTTTGGTTGCACATTAAACTTCATTTCTTCCCTCCTAGTGTGTCTTTACTGACTTGTACTACACCTCTGTCCTGATATTCACTGTTCAGTGCCTGATTGGAGTTCTGGACTGAAGGCAACTGTTAGGGGACAGAGCTAATTCAAGCTCTCAGACTTAGGCCTTTCTGCCATTTAAAACCATGCTATATCACATACAACAGCAATCTTTTAGAATGTTGAGTCATGTGGAGCAGGGTGATCTGCATGGCAGGCCATGTGCTCTGATAGGTACTTTTCTGACTCTTAAGCACAAGAGCTGCATTTTTACAGGCAGTTTTCTACTCCGTCTGTCCCACTGATTTATTTATTACTTAAGCTATGTTTCATCATATATTGTTCTAACTTCTGCACTGATTCCTCTCTGTGACATTTCAGCATTTATCATTCCATATTTTTGACACCTATAGTCTGCACAGTAGCAACTTTAGGGATGGTATTTGATCAAGCTATTGACAACATTTTTCAGTAATTGGTGTTTATAAAACAATGTCTTTGGCATTTTTTGCACTTGAAAATCAGTCTGGACAATTATAGTTAACTTCAAATTTTTATTTTGGGATTATTATAGTTGGATGGAGTTTAACAAATTTTAGGTGGGTCATATCCTCTTTGACATTAGCCTCATTTCTGGCTGCATTCAGCTACTTCTACAGGCAATGGTAAAGCTTACACTGGATACAACAGAAGGAAAATAGGCTTATCACAAGGGCTTCTGAAAACTCCATCATAAAGAAAGCGTGAGTGACTAACACTGTTGTTTCATTTAAATGGCAAACCCAAGGAACTGTGATAAATACAGATTACCCAAATAAATCAACATCAGGATGCTGCTATTGAAGTGCAAATTTTCTGTCATAAAAAATTCTATAAAATAATCTAATTTCCATAAGCAGGTTTTCTATTGGATAATGATTTATTCATCTAATGTTACGCCAGTGATCTTCGCTAGCTGCAAGAGCAGATTTCTGGAATAAAAGCTATTCTTTATTGGTTTTAATTTCTTCCGAAAAGAGTGATATTGTATTCCAAAAATAAGAGAATAAATGTTTTCATTCTATTGTGCCTTTGTTTCAGGGGAAAAAAATGAGATATTAGAGGCAGGTTCACCATCCTATTTAATAAAACCATGTCAGTTTACCCTGCAAACAGATGTTTTCTTCCATGCATGGTCTGCAGTGACTGAGCCAGGCCTCCGGAATGTCATCAAGCTGTTACCCAGGTCTTGGACTCTTAATCTTGGCTGTTGTCTTTGAAAAACGGGTGGCTTACTGTTATGGGACACATGTTTTCATTTTGAAGGCAAGTCTCACCTAGCTTATGCCATCCCCCAAAGCCTCCTAGCTCAGTAACAAGAGGATATACTGGACACTCTGAAATCCATCGTGTGTTGGTGTCCCTTTGAACTCAATTTATTCAGCTCTGTGGTCTGCAGGTTGTTAGCTGTCACACATTTATTTATGTAATTGTTTCATGTTTCCAGGGTGTGAGAGAGGGACCTTTTAGATGTTCCATAAAATGCCCAGTTATAACTGTGTTTCTGTAAAACTATCAGACTGAATAAGGACTGCTCTTTTCTTTTGTTCCTGCAAAGAAGAATATCGTATCAAATAAGGGGCAAGTAAATGTTTGGGCTTGCTGCTTGTAACTGGGGGTTTAATTCTGCAAGTAGACATCATTCTTACTGATGGAAGGAAAGACCAGAAAGTATCCTGAAATGTAATCACTGAAAGTGCAGCTAATAGTTGTACTTAAAAGAGAAAAAAAAAAAAGATGTAGTTGTAGGTTATAGCTATCTCTGCTGTTGCCTGCAATAAAAAATGGTCACATTTTCTTGAATCTGTTTGCATTGGTTTTTTTGTTTTCTCTATTGTTCCTCTGGTACTGAGAGGGTTAGGGCTGTAATTGTAATTCTTTTAGTAGACTTCTGACTAAATGCTTAAGTCAAGCTTTTACAGTTCATGAGCAGAGATAAGAATGCGTTAATCATGGTATTTCATCCCTCAGTGAAGCAGTAGGTATGTCTCAAAATGATTCTGATGAATATTGGTGACATGTTAAGCTTTAATACTTTTGAAAAGAAGGAAGGAAACCTTAACATTCTAATGAAAACACAAAATAGTTTGCCAAGCGACATCCTGCCGTTTTATTCAACAAGGTGCAAGCAAAACCTGAAAAGGCAGAGGCTAGCTGGAAAATTATTCAGATCTGCAGGCCGAATATCATTTCAGTATTTCCAGGTGGCTGAAAAAAAGAAGCAGCATATTTATAGGTCTACTTATGAACAAGATAATGCACTGCCTTAAAACCACAAGCACGTTTTTTCAGAGAGTAGTTCTGAAAGGTGGCACACAGTTATAGCAGATGATGCAACTGAGTAGCTGTCTTTGCTATTAAAGCACAGGCAGTATGTGGAGGATGATGTTGAGTATATGTGGCTGCTGAATTGTGCAGTGCAACCTGTGCATCTGCTGAGGTAGCCATGTCAGTGAGCAGCAAAACTTCTTATAAAAATTCCAAGCTACTAGAGATGTTACAACCAGCTATGAATGCACATCAATAGCAGCTGCTGAAACAAGACAAATAATGTGAGCCTGAGGCTGTATATGTTCATTGGTACGGTCATCTTTAAAATTTATCATTTCAAAAAGTTATTACAAATATTTTTCTAGGTTATTCCCTTGGCTAGTTGGCATGTGGCACTCCTCAACACAATCCAGCTCATTAATTATCACAAGAACACTTCAAACTGCTGGTCTTAACTTAAAATGACTAATCTCTTTTCTGGAATGTTATGTCCTGAAAATATTTCATGATGAAATATTTAATTTCCACAGCATATTTGAATTATCTTGTCAAAGACTGAGCAATGCAGCCCGAGTGACTTATAGAGGCAGCTTTTTATTTCAGATAAGGGCAGAGAAGTAATCTAAAAGCTTGTGTGAGGCATTTGGAGACTTCCTTGTGGAAACCAACCTCTCCCTCTGAAATCTGGTCACAGTGAGAAAGAAGTAGATGTTCCATGTAATTATTTATTGTTTCAAAGCAATATTCAGGTTTATTGCACTCTAGTTATGCGGTGGAAATGGAGTTGAAGTGATGCATATGCAATTGCTTGAACAATGACATATATCAAAAAACCATGACGGATTGTTTTCATTTTATGACAAGGTTCAGAGGCACCTAGATCTTAACAATAGGAAGACATCGAGCTGGATGTCTGGCTGTTAAGGAGCATTAGACTGTCAGGTTATAAATGTATTCCTTTTTGTTATTTCTTTTAAAAATTGAATGTGTTTTGTACAAGTAATTTAAAAGAAGTTAAGTATGAGGCTTCATGATTGGATTGCTATGAAAAAGATTCCCAAGTGATATTTGCAGAATCACACTCAACTTAGAATGTGATTTTTTGGCGTATATTTGGTGCTCAATGGATACAGTGGGAAGTGCCTGATGTTATGGAGATTTAAATATATAGAAAATATTGAGATGAAGCAAAAAGTTTTTTCCCCACAATATTTTTCTATTAATCAAATAAGGGCACTGTTGTGATGGGGCATTGTATAAAATCAGAAATATTATTGAAATAGTGCTCTTTATGTTGTAAAAAGAAAATATTAATGCTGCCTACATGACTCTCCTTCTAAGAACACTTAATTTTTAGAGGCAGAATTGGTGCAATGTCCCAATATTTTTCATGGCATAGTTAAAAAAGTTTATACAAAAAGTCTGTTTATTTTATCAGTATGATTTTCTAAGTTTCTTGTATTTATTAGAACCCATATATTCATAGTAATTTCATCTGGCTTAGTAGTACTGTTTCTGTTTTTGTAATCTTCCTCACCATGGCTTGTTAGTGCATTAGCTAACTGGAGTTTGGTTTTGCTGTGCTCACACAGAGACAAATACTTATGTTAATTTTCAGCAAAACAATGTCAGCCCTGAGTTGTGGGCTAAGTAATTTGTATGCTTGGAGACGTGTGTGCTTACACAGAGAGTGAGTGCTACAAAGTGAGTTCGAACTTATAGTGCAGACTATGAATTACTGTGGTCTCTAGTAATGACTCTGAAACAGATGTAAGTATTGTGAGCATTCAAAAACTGTTTGAAAGTGGACCAGTGTTGTGTGGTTGAATAGTATTCTAGGTAGTTGTACTCACCATTCTGTTCCTAAAGATTCAGTCCCTTTCTGTGAAAAGGAAGAATAACCCAAATTTGCCAGGAAGTTTTGACACAAGGAAGAAGCCCTCATTTACTCAGTAGCTGTTAAAAGACATTCTTTAAGAAAATATAGCATATGTGCCTATGTGCAGTATGTAGCTGAATGGGCCCTATTGTGCTAGCAGCATTATAAAAAAAAAAAAAAGTCTTCTAGTGATAGTAAAAAAGTCATATCAAGCCATACAAATTGGAAATATATCTAAGTTTTAAAGTGTAGCTTTGTGCTAACCAATTTTACAAGTCAGTTTTACATCAACACCCTCTCTTATTAGAATAGTTGATTACTAGTTATGCCTGTTGCACAAATCCTTTCTGAACAATAAACATCCTTTCTGCCAATTTTGAATTTTCTTATACTGGTCTGTGTGTCTGGTGAATTTGCCTGTGGGGGAGAGGAGATATTCTTTTCTGCAGTTGGTGTGTGCAATGTCTGGGTCAAACCTTGGTAGCTGCAGTCTTTGTGCATGGGATGTGCAGCAGGAGACTACTGGGCAGTAGCACTCCAGGCATACGGCAGAGGGGCTGCTTGGGCACACCAGCCTGTGACACAGCTCAACTAAGTGCAGGGATAGGGTCTCTTGGGTGCAGCTGGGCTTCTGTCAGAGGAAGGATGGGGGGGAAAAGGAAATCCCATGATATACTTTTTCTTCAAACTCATTGACCATCTCAGTTTCTGGATATGCGGTGTCTTAAAGATAGGAGCCATCACCTAAGAATTTTTAAGTATTCAGAGCAAAATTTCTGGTTTAATATTGTTTTTCTCATTTTATTTTTTGTTAACCCTTATATTGTTTTCAGAAGGTATGTAGAACATTGTTTAATTGCAGTGCCTACATTTTACAGCTTCTCCTAAATTGATTTTAGTTTTCTAATTAGATCTACTTCGGAAATCGTAGAATATTTTTGAAAAGACCTTAAGATCATCTAGTTCCAACTCCCTTGCTCTTCTCTATTAGTACAGGCCACACAAAATGATAACCTCTGCATTGCATTTCTTTCCAATCTCGTATCTTGTTTTTGGTAAATAAAAGCTCAGACTAAGGTATGACTATGGATGAGTTGGAGCTACATAATGTGACAATGAATCAGCCATCTCTGCTTTGCTTCACTTGCCTTCCAGGTCAGTGTTGAATAAATCCACAAGAGTCTCCCTGCTGGCTTGAGGAGAACTGGTATACTTACCCTACCATGGTGTTAGATGTGATAACACAGGATTTCTTGGTGAATTTCTGTTTTCTGTTAAATTCTTCCTAGAACTGCCAAGTTGTAAGAAGTGGGGCAATCTAAGTGAAACATCATGTTTTTTGATACATTCTTATATTTTTGCGTTCCTTTTGAAAATAAATGGTGAACATTATGGGAACTTATTTAGGATGATACACTGAATATGCAGTCTGGTGACAGAGCAAGCAAGATTACGTTTGGTACTAGGTACTTCTGAGAAAGATGCAAACCCATCTATAATAGACAACCATGAAAGGATTAAGCCCAAGACAAAATGTCCTTCAGAGTCACAATGGGAAGTGTTAACTTCAGCCTGGAAGTACCAAGGCTGCCTCCTCTTGCTGTGATCATCTGCTTAGTACTCAGTGCCTTAGCTCTTGTGGTTCAGATAAGTAACACAAAATACTGTTGCAAACCTTCCTGTATTCTAATTGTCAACAAAGGTTTGCAGCAATGAGTTGGTTAACTGTGCATGGTGAGTGAATATTGCACGAACTAAAAAACAACAGGAGGTAAGAGCTGCTTGCACCTGCTTTATTAAAAGCATTGATAAAGATAGTGCATGTTGATGACGGAGCAAAGTTGGCCCGAATGAAGAAAAGAGAGATATACCTGATACAACCTCTTTGGAACTGATGAGATAGCAGGTAAGAAAATGCATTATTAAATAGCATTTTCAATAAACACCTTCTGGGACTAGTCTTACTATTACAAAGTTGGTTTGTATACTGTAAGCTGTCCTTCTTGGTAACCTAGAATTAATTTTCTGTTCCTTGGAGCTATTGCAGTAAGTATAAACATGAATAAAAAAAAAAAAACAAAAACAAAAAACACAAAATAAATGTTGTAATTTGTAAGTAGTGTATTGTGTAGTTCTTATACAGCACCAATAGAAATGTAACAGCAACCAAATCTTTGGTACCTCTGAGCTTCCTGTTATTTCTGAGGGAAAGTAATTGTGGTTATTTTGTTCAGGAGACTTACTCTTTTATTTAAAGGTTGTGATAGCCATGAGGATGCTGTGAAGTATGTGGGAGCATGAAGCATGTACCTACTAAGTGGATATATTATTACTCAAAGCATGCACCCGAGAAGATCTATAGACTATCAGGCTCATGTTTTCTATTAAATGTTTTGATTGTTCATTGGGCATCTGTCAGTAGAAATGCGATTCTGATCCTCTAATTCATGTTTTCCGTCAGAAGCACAGATTGATGGTGCACTACAAATGTTTGTGTCTTTATCTCTGCAGAAATACCACCACTTTCCAAGTGTCTTAAATCCTCAGGTTTGTGCCACTAAGAGTTGTGGTTTTCCTTGCCTGCTCTTTCCAGACCAGTACAGTGCCTTACCAGCAATGGTTACATGGTTTGTAAAAGAAGGCAGGGGCTCTAGAACAGTAATATTCCACAACAGTCACTGAAGGAAGCCTATGTTACTGTTAAGTAAGCAGACACGTACACTGAGCCAGGACACCATCTATGCTTGCAAAAGGATAATGAGCCCATGGGTTTCAAATAATTTAGGAAATGTGTTAGTTTGACTGTAGTGCTTACAGGTTTTTTTCAGCTCTTATGTACTAACTGGACAGCTGAACTAGAGTCAGGGACTGTGTGTGCATGCAGAGCAAACTTCTGAATAATGTGTCCTAGTGCTACTGCAAGAACTTAAAGTAAAAGCAGTTGTGTTTCTCTTTTAGAATGGGTTTGTACCTGGTAGCAATAAGAGACGTTCGCTTAACTGAACTGGCGGAGTATTGCCTATGATGAAAGGGCAATTAACTTCATCCTGACCATCTCTGTTGGGACTGTCACTTGGACAGCTGGATTTGTAATGGGGTCCTTTCCAATGTCATGGCAGCTCTTTAAACAGGACTTTTCCCAGCATTGCTGATTTGCAAGAGGTCTGAACTCAAGTGGAAGGTCGAAGAGGTCCCACTGGGAATCTTCAGTCCCTTTTCAGGGTATATTTTTGTAGCTGAGGGTGAAAGAAAATGTCAAAAGAAAGGACACATAGTGCCAGTACAGTGAACTGAATTGTTGACACAGATTGAAGTGATGCATACATGATGAAGCTATAAATTAAGACAATTAGTAGAAGGAGATTTTTTTAAGACTGTAGAAATGTCAGCAAATATTTGGGGGTGGGGGAAGGGAGGATGGCACACTGATTTTTTTGGTTTTTTTTTTTTTTTTTCTATTTCTTTTTCTTTAAAGCAGTGAGTATTTCCTGTTTATCTTTTGGGATTCTTTTTTTTTTACCATTTTTTTTCCCCTTCATCACATATTTGAAGAGTACATGAATTTTTTCTTTTATTGCTGGCTATCACTTAAGGACACTGAAATTTTGAGAGGAATAAAGGAAAAAGAATGGAGAATCGGTCCTCTTTATCATTCACATATAAGAGAAAGTCTTCTTAAAATTTCTGTCTATGGCATTCTCCAATCTACTAATTGCTATATATATGCATTGTGATTACAGTCAGGGTCTCATTTAAATGACGAAAACAACCCACACACTAGAAAATTCCCCTGTTGGGTGCAGATTTGGTTAAGAACTATTCAGTGAATTGATCAAGCTCAGGATCAGTTTTCAAAACACTTTTTAATTAGTATAATTAATTAGTGCAAGAAACAGTGAATCAAAAGAAGGAAGGATGATGACTGAAGGAATTTTGTAGGAGTGCTGGTAAGTGCTTTCCTGAAGAATTAAAAGACACCACAGGCTGAGTTGAGTAGTTAGGTGACTGGAGTAGTTGGCTGGATTGGCAGTCTATTGGGGGTTTTGTGGGGTGAGTGTTTTTTTTTTTTTTTCCCAGAATGGTCTGCCTCACATTTATTGGAAGAGCTGAAAAAATTCTACCTAAAACAAACAGTAAAGAGAACTGCAAATTCTCTCTTTTCTGCCTTCTTTGCTCTGTTCGTGGAATAAAACTTAGGCAGCCTCTGATGAATCTTAAAACTGTACTTTATCTTCTGTCTTAGACTGCTTTGCCTTTCTAAGAACTTTGGCAACACCTTGACCTTAAAAGATTTAGTAAGGCTATGCTTGTGTTGAGGTCAGATATAGTTCATGGAATACTGTTTGCCCTGCTTCCCTGATCATTTTGACTGGAGGCCTTTTGAAGCATGGTAACATTCTGTCTTTGCTTGTGTGGCCAAGTTTTCCATTGAAAATTAGATGTCCTGGGCAGCAGGTATCTTTTGATGATTCAGACCCCATGTTGGGAAGTACTCCTGGGTCCTTTGCTGTTTGTAATAACATAAGAACCTCTATCTTTTTTGTAGCTCTCCTGGAATACAGATTATTAATTTTGGAGCACAGAAGCAGCAGCAAACAACTTGGTAAGTATGGAAATAGAGATTGAAACAAATTACTTGGGCTTTTTGCCATGATGGGAAGCTAAATAGATTATATATATAGCATTAATAATTAGTATCATATCTCCTTTAGCTCTTTGTGCCATGCAGATCACAGTACTTTTCCCATTTGTCTCTCCTTCTTGTCACTATCTCTCAATTTCCTTTTCACTTCCTAATGTTTGCAAATGATTATGTTCCTCTGAAAAGATTAAAAATGTCTTAATCATAATGAAGGAAAATACGATGAATCCTCTTCACTTTAATAACAGTGAAATCTAAATATAGGAGATTGCTTTAATTAGCAGGCAAATGTTGTTTGGGTCAAAATCTTTATTTAATGGAGTAAAGTTCAGTAAGGTGGTCCTAATTAATTCTATGTTCATGTCATCAAATCAATCAAGTAATGCTTTAGTTATATCTTAATTAACATTTCATATTCTACAGAAACATGCAGAAATGTGCTTCAATATGTCTATTTTTTAAACAGTGCCCAACATTAAAATATGGAAATGTGGTGGTGAAGTTCAGAGTGAGGTAATCTGAATTTATTAAAACAATAAAACTTGTGCATCAACTTTGGAGAAACTTGTTTAATGCATCTGGATCACTAGTCTTCAACTTGTATAACTGTTTTATTGTAGAGCGCGGTAGTAGTGTTAGAAATTTTTATGTATAAGTAGATTCCATCTATTTAAAAGCAATCAAAAAAACACAAGCAAAACATTTTCTTTTAATGTTTTAATTTAATTTTCTCTTAAAGGAGCATAATTTTGATGAAATTGCCACAACTTTGATTTTGAAGAATATTTACAAAAAGAGGCATCCTTACTGGCTAATATGAGTTTTCCTATTGGAACTTGACAGCATCTTTGAGTTTTACTGTTTGGTGGATAATTAACTACTCTTCCATGGAAAGCTGGGGATCAGGCTCTCATCTTTATCTTTTCCACCATAATTTTTAACCTTCATAACAGATAGGAGTTTTTTCAAGTGAAAAGAAAGAAAAGGTGGAACAATATAAAATGAACCACAGATAAGTTATCCCAGAGTTGGCGCAGACATGCAGCTGTTTCTTATTGCAGAATACATTATAATTTCTGTAAAAAAAAAATATAGATATAATTCTGTAAAGCAGAGGAGAATAATAATATAGAGCAACATACGCAACTGTATTTTTATATATATACACAGACTGTATAAGGTCTCATTACATTAAAATATTACAGACACTGAAATGTACACTACTAATAAATTCTGTATGTTACTGTGCATGTTCTGTGCACTTCTGATGAAAATTAACATACTGGCATTTGATTTTCATGAGCGCTTTCCCTCAAGAAGTGGAAGACCAGAAAATTTGTTGATAAAAGGACATACTGAAATAGAAAAAAATATCTTCTTTATTCCAAGAAAAAAACATACCTTCCCAAATCTTATAATGGTCATGGAAGCAGCATCTTTTGTGAAGTGAGATGTAAGTTAAGTAGCAATAATTAGAAAAGATAAGAATTATTCTTGAAAGAGTGAGAATGCTGCCTGAAAGAGAAACAAGTGATATCAAGTGATATTGGGCAATACTGTGCAGTGCAGATTGCATTTTGGAATGATACCAGAATGTCTTCCCAAACCATTATAGAACTTGTATTGACCATGTTACAGAGAAGCGCACTGCAGATAGAGAAAACCAGTGGAAGTTAAGGTTAAAGAGGATGTTATGCCTCTGTTTACCTTACACAGTGTTTAGAATTCTGCTGTGCTTTCAATGATTGAAATTTAGAAACTAGTACTGAGGGCTATAGCATATTTATAAGTCTTCTATATGAATATGGTATATTTTTTTTAATAAGATCAGTAGTCTGCTGATAGCAGCTGAAGGTTGAACTGCTCAGGTAGGCTTTTGAAATCTGGCAAAAAAAAAAAGCTAAAATAAAAATATGGTAATATATATATATATATATATATATATGTATAAACCCAACATTCAGGCAGGAAATTTAAAGAACTTTATAAACCACCTTCTCCTATTTTTGAGCATGGCTTAGATTCACCTGCATATGAAAAGTTTCATCTTACTTCACACTGAAGCATTATGGTTTTTTAACAGACTTTAAAACTGGATTTGTGGTCATAAATAGAACAGCGCATCAATAGTATTAGAACTTACTGGTCTGGAAAGATCAATCACTCTGGAGGCTGAATATTTATCTATGCTTCAGGAATCTTTCTGTGCCCATTACTTCGTTGATCAGAGCTTTAGAACGTTATCAGCTTGAATAAATGTCCAAATTCCTGTTCCACCTTTGAATTGTTTTTTTTTCTTTCCCTCCTTACACAGATTTGAGAGAAGATGTTAAAACAACATGAAGGGTTCTCACACTTTGTCTTGCTTAACTTATTCAAAAGCCTTTGGCTGCTTCTAGGTAGCAGTCATGTACTGGCACTTGGTTGCTCCTTCACATCAGATTTTGATTATATGAAAGCCTACATCATTCTGTATGCTTCCATGGCTTCCTTAAAAATACATGAGAGGGGTATTATGTAATGCCTGTCTTCTCTCAAGGAAATGTTAATTAAAAGTAAGAACATCTTAAGTTAATGGAAAATAAAAACTCCTAAGACTTCTGTTTCTTGATATAATTTAAAAAAAAAAAAAAAAAAAAAAAACAGAAAAGAAATATGGGAATTGCATGTCCAGTGTAAATGTAAGGAAAATAATTGTATCACTTTTTTTCTATTCAGTCAGTCAGAAATGCTTTTAGTGTAAGTGAATGCACATAATTACTGCTCTGCTGTTCTGATTACTCATTACACCACAAATTGTTACAAGGAGAAGAGACCATTTGGCTGTCAAGATTTAGTGATAATCATTAGTATATTGCCTTTATCTTGATACAGAATAAAATGTTTTACTATAAGCTGCTAGAGGTACCTCATATGTGCCACTGCATTTCCTAAGAAGGATCTATTATAACTGCCACTATCTTGTACTTTTTCTGGGTGTAACTGGGCATTAATTTTACTCTATTGAGTAGTATTCTTAATTATTTACCCCTTTTATCACATATCGATATGCACAGGTACAACATAATGGAAAAGTCACAAGTACTATGTCAGAAAAAGTATTGAGATATGAAGTAAAGCCCAGGTGTTCACTTCTGATTCTTATTCACAGTATCACAGAATAGTTTGGGTTGGAAGGGACTTTGAAGATCATTTAGCTCCTGCCTCCTGCCATGGGCAGGGACACTTTCCACTAGACCCGGTTGCTCAAGACCCTTTCCAAGTAATACTTGAAAACGGATACAGTTGGTAACATAATTTGGTTATTAGTTACCGTTTCTATTTCTGCTTTTTTTCAGTGCTCCAAAACATTAATGATAATGGTTTAAAATACATTTTTGAACTGAAATACAAATACTATTAATAAAAAGGGTTTATTTTGCCTTCTGAATTATATACAAGGTATTACTGGTGTGCTGTGGCAAGTTCTAATCGTGGTGCTTCTCTCAAAGCAATGTGCCTTGATTTTGTTTTGTGTCATAGTGTCTGCACACTGTTTGATAATCATATGTGTCCTACAGTATGTTGTTCTTTCCAGATTGGGTATTGGTAACAGTTTCATAATGACTGTCCAGTTTCAGACCTATATTATGAGGAATTCAGACAGTATATAAACATACAGAAAAGGGGTACATTTAACTTTTTTTGTGATCTTTGCTTATATATAAATATTTCTGATTCTTAGCAGGTATTTTGCTTCTGGTTTTAGCTCCTCTTAAGTGTAAAGGTCCCATAGAGATATATGAGTAACATTGTTCACAATTTTTTAATTTCTTTTGAATAGAAATCACTGTCCTCCACTTAAGTGCTCTTCCAGAGCTCATTGATACTGTCAGGTGATGTTAGGTATCGCAAGCACTCTTGGTCTATGAATTCAGAATAAGAGTTTGGTTGATATGAACTGATATACCTCTGGTGGCTCAAACTTCTGAGGGAGTCTGCAGCATTCAAATTTAAGCAACTATTTTGCACATTGGAAGTTTAACTCCCAAGTACCCGTATAAATTTCAGAGAAGTCCATTGTGTTCATTTTGTGTCAGCTGTGTGAATAAGGTGTGTGCTTTCTTTCTCCCATTTCTGTCTTGAGGGAACTGGAACTATTACGTCAGGAATATGTTCCTTCCTCCTCATTATGTGTTCATTTATTCTGTATTCTGTTGATATGAATACCAAAAGTGCCAGTAATAGCACTATATTTAGTCAGGTTTGGGTTTTATTACTGTAGCCTGACCCAAAGAGTCAGTTCTTCATGAAAGGATCAGCAGCAGAATGAGTCTAGTCTGAGAAAAGTGACATGTGATCATACTGGGTTGTGTTTATGAAAAACAGGATAGAAAAATGTGAACACATTTGGAAATAATGATCTAATATTGTTCTACATTGAACTAAAACCTGCTGTTGAATCTATGTCTCCAGAATGTACTAATCATTTTATTCAGTGGCATGGCCTCTCAGAACCTTCAGTAAACTCTGGTTCATTACATTTGGGCTAGTTTTGGCTCTTGATAAAGGATTGAAGAGAAGAATGAGATTAGCTAATGGTATTTGATGCAAATATATACATGGGAAATCCAGCCCTAATTACTGAGGCTGTTGTGGTGAACAAGGACCTACCTTAAAGGAAATTATGCAGGAGAATACCTTATGGTGTAACAAGTTAGCCCTCTTCCACAGTCTGCTCCATACTGCATATCTATGTGGGCTAGCAATAGAAATGAAAAGGTGATAGAAAAGTAAGGAGCATTATTTTCCTGTGTTCAAGGCCTTGGAGTGGTACAGGTCATTATGTGGCATGTATAGGACTTCATGGGTTTCAGAGGTATTTTAACTCTTCTTTGTAATGTCCTTTCAGCTCAACGTGAACTTGGCCTATAGATCTGTGCGTTCTTCAAGAAATTTCATCTGAGGTAGTTAAGGCTTCTCTACATTTTTTAGTTTCAGGAGTGAGCTGGGACAAGCAATCTCCATACCATATAGCACTGGCTGACTTCTGCAATTAAATATTGTTAAGCATTCATTGACATAATACTAGCAAATTTAATTCAGCTTTGTTCATGTTTTTTATCACTTGGTACCCTGGAACAGAAATACATAACTTCCAAGTGTGGAAAAATGCTCACAACCACAGAATGCCTTTAAAAGCTATGAGAGTAGGTGCTTGTGAGAGTGACTGGAGAAGGAATGAAATGTCTGAATCTCTGCGTGTTTTTAATGCTATCTTTGTCTTTAGAGAACTGCACCAAGCCTGTTAAGAAGCAGAAGCATTAACACAGCTCAAGTGACCAGTCTGAAAAATGGGTTACAAATAGCATCAATGTCAGCTGTTTGACACTGTTTGCAGTGGATTGGTTCTGCAAATTTTTATGCCTGTGTTGAGCATTAGTGGAATAACTCTGGATATCAAATTTGTTAACAACATGGTTTGCTCATATTTAATTCGTGAACAAAAAAATTACTACATTAGTTATGTAAATTGTGAATACTTCTAGTAGAAACAATTTGTCAAACTGCCTCAGCATTTTTCAGGTATTAGTCAAAGCAGAATCTCGTAGAGTATCTGCATAACTCCTTATGGTAGTAAGAGATCTGATGCTTTCTCATTCTGTAGGCTGTCGGAAAAGATGGGCAGATCCACAAAAGGATTTGTCATCATTAGTCATGTCTAAGGATTTTTATGGTTGCCTTGTTAATCTTTATGATAATCTTCCAAGATTATGTTCAGTTTCATTTTGAAATAATAGTTTAGATGGAAGTTAAAGAGGCATCGGTTGGCACTTAAAATCTACACTAAATTTGCTTGTGATTAATCATACTGAAGCAATTACAGAAAGGCACAGAATGCGTATTGCAGAAAGGTTGAGCATTGCTTATTGTTAAACCCAGAACAACTGTTCTCCTTGCTTATCTAAATAAGGCCTGGTAGGACCAGGCTAGTATGGCATCTGGAAACATCAGTGTGAAGAAAGCTTCAAGGAGCTGTGCCTTCATATATGTGTTTTGCATTTCCCTTATTTCTATGATTAACACTGTAGAATATCCAGTTATTTACCACAGAAACTGTATCATACTTCTGTTTCTTCCCACCATCACATGGACTGCCAAGAGCAGACCGGAAAGCTTAGTAAAGAGAGTTACATGGCTGATTGGACTTCTAGCATAATACCTTTTTTAACCTGATTCACACACCATCAGTGAGAAATCTCCTGGTAAAATATAACAGAATTTCTGAAAATTTCATTCTGCATACACTGAACTCTTAGTTGCGTGTTTTGCTTGTATTTAAAACAAACAGCTCTTTACCTGGAGTAAGAGTTACGCGTGCAAAAGTGGAAGGTAGAACTCCTTAAACTGAATATTAATAGACTTACCAAAATGCCTTGGTGCTGGGCAGAAACTCAAACAGCTGTTATGCTCACAGTAACTGGTGAATATTAAAAGTGTGGATGATTTTCTGTAATTTTTTCCTTTCCATTTCTTTACCACCTCTAAAGCTGCTAGTGCATAACTCAACAATACTTTCTAGCCATTCACATTGTATAAGTGGACAAATCTTATTATGTTCACTCAACTTGTGGTTTGTGATTAAACCAGAAAACACTTTTTTTTTTTTTTTTTTTTTCTGAAACATTTGCAATCAAATGAGATTTAAAATGCAATCCATGTAAAGCAATTCACATAGCCTAGGAGATTATCCTGGCAAAATTCATCTGATGCTGAAACCCTTTAGATTTCGTAACAGCAGCAACACTAGCATCTTGAAAGACTATTTACAACTTTTAGTAGCAGCATGTCTACATTAAGCAAAATGAAAACCATGGTCTGAACAGAAAAAACACTGTATCTAAGTAATTGTGTTGTAAAGCATTATTAATCCAAGAATATTGCATACCTGCTGTGGTAAAATGACATTCTTGGTATTTTCTGGGGAATATTTTCTCAATTCAATATTTATGGCAAGTAATACTTGCAAATGGATACAGTTGGTAGCGTAATTTGATTCTTTATTAAAGTTTCTATTTCTGCTTTGATCTTTTTTCAGTGCCCCAAAACATTGATGCTAATGGTTTAAAATAGATTTTGAACTGGAATACAAATACTATTAGTTAAAGGGCTTATTTTGCCTTCTGAATTATATAGAAGGTATTACTGGTGTGCTGTGGCAAGTTCTAAAGGTGATGCATCTCTCAAAGCAATGCGCCTTGATTTTTTTTTTTTTTTTTTTTTAGTCAGATTTGGAGTAGAGTAACCAAGGGTTGCAGTTCCTTAGTCTGAATTTAAGTGTCTGTTGAAATGTAACCCAGAATGACAAATGAAGCTTTGAGAGCCAAAAAGCATGCATCATTGAACTGTGACTTTTCTCATTTGCTTATAGAACAACAGCCCTGAAAAAAATTGTTTTTCTGAAGGCATATTTAAAGAACCTTAAGATCTTGTGCTTTTTGGTAGAACTACAAAGTATGAGTTGCTCCATATCCCACAGGACATAATGCAGGAATTCTTGAAGGGCATCCTGTAACATATATAAAATGTCTGCTCAGGTAAGCAAAAGCATTGACTGTGTCAACATGTGAGCATAAAGACATTTAAGAAGCAGCAGTTGAAACAACAATGTGTAACTAAGGCTGCTATAACGAATAGTCTAAATTCAGAGGGGAAGGAGAATTTGGAAAAAAAAGGACCAAAATTATTTTCAAAAGAACAAGCAAAAAGAGACTTCATAAGTATTGGAAGAAAGAAGAAAAGGAAGTGAAGAGTATGTCTCTTATTTAATAGAAGAGGGGATAAATGATGGTCTCAGAAGGCAATTCAGGAGACTTATACTGCTACTAGATCTTGGTTTGTCTCCTTTTTAAGAAGAGTGGGAATGTTACCTGGTCAGCACCGTCTGAAACACCCAGACTCATTAGGATCAAACCCCCTGTATCATTAGTTGTTTTTTTTTTTTTTCTATAGGCCCATCAACTGAGGCTTCATTTTCAACACACTGGTTCCCAGTCCTGACAAAGTAGCAGCTCTGTCAGTACAGGAATGCTAATCTGTCTGACAGCTTTCATGCAGGACAGTTGGCATGTCTGAATTTTGCATCAGCATGACCTGGAATGAAATACTAAAAATGAGCAAATGTCTGACAGAATGGAATTAATTAAGACTGAGTTTGCAATCTGTTTTTCTTGGAAAAAAAGAAGAGCTTTACCTCTGAATATAGTAAAGTATAATTATTTTTAACACCCCCCCCAAAAGAAAAACATAGCTAATGAACTCGCATATGGTATCTCTGTTAAACTTTTCCATTACATGGATCATTGTTAATACCAAAGCAGGTCACACAAACTCCCATCAGCCTCGTAGTAAATGGGAAATCCTTAGTGTCTCCATGCAATTTCAAAAGCAGGTTTACCACTTTTGTTCTATTTAAAATGAAAGTTTTTAGGTCCTCACAATAATATTTGCAGTCAAAACTTTCTAAGGAATAGCATGATATATGGTGAAAAAATAATGAGGTGTCAGAAAAATAGCACTGGAGAAGCTCCCCACCTTCTTTCCCTGTCCCAGTTGTATTTCTGCATGTTAATTTTGAATCCAGCGCAATACTTTTTCCATCTTTCATGCTAATACCGTGTTTTTCCTGATGTTGAAAGTGCACTGTTTTTACTGCAATAAAGAACAAAAAAGGTATAAAAAATTATCAGAGTTCATTTAAAAAACCATAAAAACCGGGAAATATTACCCCTGTGCAGAAAGGAGACTACTGTAAGAGACCAATATGCCTGTACCAGATGCTTTTCAGAGGAAATGTCTATGTGGTCAGTTGCTTTTAGTATTTTAGCTTTCTGGTGATACTCCTAAACTAAGAGTAAGTGAGCTCCAATCTGGAAATCAAGCTACTCTTCTATTTGTTGTGAAATGCATGGGTCATACTAATACTATGGCTTATGTTCAATCCATCTGGGATGCAGGGTGGAGAACTGGAGTAGGTAGTCAGCGCATGCATGTGGCCAAGGAGATGTGTCCCAAACAAGAAAGCTGAGTTAGAACAACATTGCAAATACGAATGCATATTTAAGAGTACTCAAGATTAGCAAAAGCTGTCAGGGAGATAGTCAGAAAGGCCAGAACTAAAGAGAATTTAAAAAAGCAAGCAAGCAACCAAAAAAAATCCCAGCAAACCCAAAACAACACTACAGAGACTCTATAATATACTTAAACTAAGATGGAAAACCAAGGCAAATACAAGCCTAAGTATACATTTATAAAAAATCTAGTGTCAAAAAGATTGAATTGAGTCAATACTGTTTCCATGTAAGTTATCACAAGATATACTGATTATATATTTAATGAAAATGAGGTTAATGAGGGGATAGTTCAGGTCAATATCTGACGTAGTAAAGAATGGTGATGATTAGATCAGGATCAAGAAGCTTACATTAAGCATGTGATAATGGGGCAATCTTTAATGAATTCTTGAAGAAAATATGGTATCTATTTTTTTAAAAGGACTCAGGTAAATTTGCAGATGATCATCTGAACTCTGATTCCCAAGAATTGTCTATACCAAATTATTAACCTAGTAAATTGTTATGTAGCTTCAGGTAGATAGTAAATCAATAAAGTGAAATCCACGCAAGGTGAATCTAAGGACATCACAAAATTAATTTATTCCACCCCACTTTTCTTTGATTACTGTTCTTGAAGTCTTATCTCAAAAAAAAACCAAAACAAAACCAAACACAAAATTTGAGAGAAGCCCATGGCAATTGGTCATTTTAGCAAAAGAGGTACAGTTACTCTAAGGGTCCATAAGAATATGTTCTGAAAATTATGTTGTTCAATGCATTTATAACTGAGTTAAAAGGTTAAGTCAAGCAAAAAAAAAATATTGGAGGGAAAAAAGTCAGAATAGACCTATGTAAAACTGTTTAGGAAGAGTTGCAGACTTTTTTTTCTGTACTGAAAAAGAAGAGTCATTATTTAGGAGACAAAATGGCAGATGAAATCCAGTGTTGATATATGTAAAATAATGATCTCGGGAAAAATAACTTCTAATGCATAACCCATGATAAGCTTTACATTAGCTATTTCCATTCAGAAGGGAGATCTTTAAGGTCACCGAGAGTAGCTCACTGCAAATATCATCTGTGTGCTCAGCCACAGTGAAAAGGCAAATAGATTCATAAAAAGTTATTAGAGGGAAAAGGGAGAACAGAGTAAAAAATGTCTTTATACTATCTATAAACGTGGGGTTTGTTTGCACATTGAATAAAATATATAGCTCTGATCACTCCTTGAACAAGGATATGTGGAAAGCAACTGCAGAAAAGGGCAGAAAAGCTGATGAGAGTTAGGGAATAATTTCAGTGTGCAGATCTACTTATGCTCACCCTTATGACTTGTAGAGGAAATGCAATTGAGATATACAGAATCCAGAAAGCATGTAAGGAGTTTCTCTTCACTAATTCTCATGATAATCAATGATGCTGAGCACTACTGCATTCAGTTATAGCTTTCTCTTTTCTTCACTTTGAAATCAGTAGGGCACCTGATATCAATCTCTACCATTAATACAAGAAAGGAACTGATACTTCAGACTTCTCTCCCTCACTGCAATTATTCAGCCCCTCTTTCCATGAAACAAAGTTTGTGTTAAGCTTGTGTGAAGTTAATATTGGACAGAACAGTTCCATGCTCCATTCCTTAAAAAAAAAGATAGAAAATTGTGTGTGTTTTCTCAGGTTAAAAAGCAAAATATGACAGTAGTTTTTACATTTCAGTGCTTGGGCTTTTGAAGTTGGCAGAATCATTGTGTTAGAGGTGTACCTTTTGTTTAACAGTGTCGTAGTTTGAGGCCCCTCAAACAGTTCTGTGCACCCCCCCCCACCTCTTTCTTCCCCAGTCCTGGGGAAATGGG
>JASSUY010040267.1:0-24054 GCA_032466535.1 Forpus xanthops | reverse complement strand
CCCCCCCCCCCCCCCCCCCCCCCCCCCCCCCCCCCCCCCCCCCCCCCCCCCCCCCCCCCCCCCCCCCCCCCCGAGAACAACAAGGAAAGAAGGAGTGATCAAAGTGTTACATAATCTCACTGTATATTTCTTTCCATGGCATATATATTATTTATAATACACTTATGTCAATGCTATTTATGCCAGATTTCTAAAGGACTTCTACTCATTAAATTTTTATTTTACAACACATCTGGAGTCATTGTGATACCTTGATCATTTCCATTCTGAAAACAGTAACGTCATAACCTCTTGAAGGCAGTATATTTATCCGTGCTCACAAAAGGATAATCTCAAATATATACATTTTTTGCCATCAGCCTATGTTTAGCAGGTGCATGCACCTAAACTAAGCTTTAAATAACTGTTATTTACAAATGTCATCTTAACTTGATTCAACGTGGTATGCTGTAAAGGGTAAAGCATCAGATTGCCACTGCTTGTTTTATTTTAGTGAACACAATCTCTTTTTACACAAATATTCAAGACGAAGGTAACTGGCAGCACTGGATAACACAAAAAAAACCAAGAGGGGGGTGTGGGGGTGAGAGTGCTGTCTCACAGGCACACAAGGATCTACCATTAAGAAAAGATAAAGTATAAAATGAAGGTAGCGCTAGTCAATGAGATTTAATGGACATCATAAATACCAGAAGGTGAAGGCTGATCCATTCAGTCAAGCAGCTATCGACACAGAATGGTTCAGGAGCATTAATGATGATGACACAGTAACAGTTCTGAAAGACTGTAGTAGGAAATACAGGCGGGGTGAAAATATGATGCTTGATTCAGGCTTGTACCTGAACAGTATCCAACTTTAAAAGGAGACATTTAATATGTAGCTATCAATATAGTAATATTTTCCTCTGGAAAGAAAATAAAAAATAAATATGAAAAGATTTCTAAATATAATAATCAGATTTTATGGATTCATAAGGTTCCAGGCACTTGGTAATTCTCTATAAGTGCAATAATGTCCGTGGACTGAGAAAACTAGTTCCCTTTAAATGACCACTTCCGCAATGGAAAAAATCTGGTGGAAGTGGGTTAACAATGAAACCTCTGGTGATTGTTGCTTAACAACATAATACCACTCTTCCTTGGTGTCAACACTCAAAATTTTACTGATACTTACACTGGATTTTTTGTTCTATTTGAAAATGTTGCAATGTCCAGTTCTGTGGCCATGATTAATCAGCTGACTAATGAATAATGTTAGCTGCATGTCACTGAATTTCCAGGATAAATTCAACTTTTCACAGATCTCAAGCTGATTTTTTTTTTTCCTGCTGACAAGTGGTCTAATTGAATTTCAATGAGCTGGAAATCAAGTCTTTTTAGACTTCTTAATTTTTATAAGTAGCTTTCTTTGTGACAATCCTATTATAATTACAAAGAGTTCAAGCTGTTCTACCTCACACATGCCTCAAATACAACTAGTCTTGGTTTAGTTTCTGAGCCATTTTTAACCCCACATGTAGAGGGAATATTGTGACTGCCTTCTGATCCCTCTTCTCTCCCACCAAGTGTCCAGAAGAAAGAAACCTGAGAGTTTAGGAGGGAGCTAAAGCACAATCCTCAGTCTGGACTAAGTAAATGACTGGGTGCTTGTGCACCCTATGATGCGTATCACCTACTCATTGTAGGTAAAGGCTGTGCCTACTGGAGTATTTCATGATGGATAGTTACACCAGTATATCCCAAACTAAACTCAAAAGGCATCTAAATAACTTGATACTTTTCATTTTAACTATGGAAATACATATAACTACAGGAACTGTTAGCACTACAGCTTATTTATGAACACTCTTTCTTCAAAATAAAGAGATTACTTTTCTTGTATCTCCTTAGATATAACATGACGTACTCTCAAAGACATCATATGTGAAGTACATTGCAGTATATCCAGCACTGTGAGGTGCAGCCTGCACTCCAGTCAAACATAAGCTTTGTGGTGTAGCATCAGATCAAACATTCTATATCAGCTACTGAATGCACATGAGGAAAAGAAAAAATATTTCTCCTACATTTCTGTGTTCCTTGGACACCTCTCCAATTGTAGGTAATGCAGTATTGCCACTCAGTATGAGCTGAGTAGGAGCAACTTTCTTGATGAAATAATGCATTATTCACAAGGAAAGAAACAGAGCTTGCTCACTCTGAGCTGCTGAGTTGTTTTATTCACTTTATGAGAGCAGCACTTCAGCTTAACATCTCCCTTGCTTCAACATTTATCTCCTGGGCCTTGTAACTGGCTCTCTTCGGTTCTTTAAAAAGCAAAGTAAAACAAAAAAAAAAAAATAAAAAACCCAAAAGCAGCCAAAAAACAAACATGCAAGCTAAAAGAAGCAGTATATGGCAAAAAAGTGCGGAGTAAGCATGTCCATCTTGAGAAGATCAAGTCGGAGAGGAAACAGTGGTCAGTGCTGAGGGCAGATCTGGGTCAGCGTCAATTCAAATTGAGCAGAGCTGGGGAAGAACCTGCTTTCAAAAATGTTGTATTGAAATTAGCTGATGACATGTGCAAACAGCACTGGAAACACAGTTCTCTGAATAAAGCACAGGACTGAGTTCAACACAAGGTTATGCTGTTAATTAGCCATGAGATACAGAAAAGTTTAGTCAGCACAAATTTCAGAATAAGCTTCCCGCTGATTTTGGGAATATTCAGAGCTCCTAATTTTAGAAACATACAAATAATAAAACGCATTTTACTCTTCTTAATGTTTTAACTTCAAATCCCCTAAGATCTGGCTTATTAATTTGCAAAGTAATACAGTAATTTTACCAATGCTGAGCCGTCTAACAAACAAAGCAGTGTCAAATTAATCCTCTCAGTTAAGTGGACAGAACTCCCGCTGAAGTCAATTGAAACTACTTTTTGAAAAGCTCATGTTTAACTCTTTGGAGTACCTCAGACACCTTTTCAACATAACTTCTTCAATTTTTCAACCACCTTAATGGTAACACTTGTCTGTCTTGGTATGGACAACTGGACAAACACAAAAGGTATTCCAAACTAAGATAAACTCAAAGTTTCTGCTCATGTATGAATTCTTCAGAGGAGTTTAATTACAGCCACTAGAAACAATTAATTCTTTAATCCCCTGATAAAACTTACGAAATATATGAAGTGCCTGGTCAACAGACACAGACTGCTTGCTCATAAAAATGGTCATTCCTGAATAGTTACAGAAATGCTAACTTCATCACTGGATTAACCGAGGTGAAAGGAATATACAAAGTCATGGTCCAAACTTGCAGCTTTGTGCCAACCATTTTGTACTCCCTCGACAAAACAGTCACTATGTACCTCTCATGAGAAAATGGGATTCAGACCTAAATTCACATTTTCTAAACTGCATTCTGTGCAAGTCAGGATTCAGGATCCTAAGCACCTCAGGACTTGAAAGTTGAAAAGAGTTTTATTTTTGTATCCTCCATTTCTGTGCAATAAGAAGATGACAGCTGTGCCTAGTGACTGCAGGTGCCAGCTCATGGAACCCCTCACTGCCAGCCAGTTCTAGTAGTAATTTGGTTTATTATTTTAGCAATTTGCTTAACCTACTGTGCTTCAGTGATGTGATCTGCTAATGAAGAAAATGATGGTTTTTGATTATATTGAAATCTATGAAAAGAGTTTTACAAGAGTAAGGTGTCATCTAAAAAGGGAGGAAGAGGAAAATCAAGAATAATTATGCTTCATGAACAAGATGTATCTTGTTCAAACATGAAGAATGAATTATATAGGAAATTAAAAATGTCTCTGAACCTAGTCCTTCATGCACCAGTGAACTATTGTGAATGATCTGCTTGAAAAGTATTTGCAAGACTGAGGCCCAAATCAACAAACCAAGATCACTTACATGAAAATTGTAAAAGCTCATTATATCACAGCTAGTAGAAGATCCTATTAAATGCTTCATATAGCTGTTGTCTTAAACTATAAGTAAATTTTCAAAATCCCAGAGAAAATGCATATAGTAGCACTATTCTACCTAACAATCTGACAAGCAAAATATATGTAAAAGTAGGTATCTCATTACAATCTGCTACATCACGATGAAACTAAGTGAAAACTGCAGGCTTCAGGTGGCATCATGCCGCCAATGTGAACATTTGTCTCTATCTTGCAGCACATGATTTGTGGAGAGGACAGGATGGGGCAGGATTGAGAATAGGTATGCAAGATCCCCATCCTACCCCAGGAGAGATAAATTTATCCAGCATCCTACTGTTTGCATGCTCTAGACAAATATCTCTTGTTATAATATATAGCACTCTTGCAAGGTTTATCAGGTTCGAGGGGAGGTATTGTGTCATTTCAGTTAGGAACAGATTGCTGTGCTCCAGAAAAATTAGCATTGAGAAACCTGAAAGAGAACTTTGAAGTCTCTCTACACTTAATCTCTTAGATTTTTTTTTTTGACACTTTCACTTTATATTGAGTGAAAACCAACCACTAGTACTTAATCTAAGTTATAAGCTGAAATGCAGTGTCTTATAAAATTGATACACGTATTAAAGAATAAATATTTTTTTTCTGGAGAAAAGTATTCAGCAATCTAAAGAGAAATCTATACCTAAAGTCATGGTTCTAACCTGGAGTTTTTACACAAAATGTACTTCTTTATAAAATAAAACAGACGGAGTTACCTCTCAGAGGATCCTTTTCCTCTTGGGGACAGATATTGGTAATTAACTTAATGGACCACTGGATGCAATCTTTTCTTCACATATGTGAAGCTGATAGAGCACTTACCAGAAAGAAAAGACTTCTAAAGGAACATAACCCAAAATGACATTTGTGAGTAGTTTTTCACAGCTTGCATTGCTGGTAAAATTGAATATATTTTAAACCTCATAAACTGATAGTTTCCCATAATTAAGAATCAAGTAACCATTGAAGATATCATTAAGAATTACAGGAGATTTCAGAAAAGCCAAATAGATACACCCAAGTGTATCCCACTTCATTTACTGCAAGCTAGTTCTCAAGACAAGAAATAAAAGGCAGTTTTAAAAGTCTAATAGAGTTCCAGAAAAAGAAAGTTTGTATCAGGAATTGAGTGTGGCACATTTGATATATTCTTATTTTGTTCATGCACTACGTTTTTTTTGAGAGCTTCCAATATTTATTTGTTCCTTTATTTTCTGAAATTAAAAATTAGAGGGAAAGCAATGCAATGTCAGCAGTGGCATGTGACAAGGAGATCTTGTTCTACGGGCAGATTTCTCTAAATACTAAAAGATGAAAGGAATACCCTTTTTAAGCCTTTCAGGCAAATCCACCTTGTTTCCTCTGTAACAGGGTTGATTTTGGAAAGAAATTCTTCTGACTGAATCAGGAAGTGATACACAGTGCTTATGCCCAAGGCTGAAGAACTGAAGTCATGCCAGATATTAGCAATGGAGAAGATCCAGAAAGAGGATTTTTTCCCTGGGTCCTTTCTTACAAATTCCTTTTTTTCCTTTTTATGACAAGTAGTTTCAAGGATTTCTTGCACAGACCTGGCTTTCATGATGTTAGTTAAACTTTGGAAGGCTCTCCATGAGGGGCGAATATCTACTTGTAACTTTTATAACTCCAAATGCTGAATGTACAGAATTGGTTAAATGTAGGAGTCACACATCTGATGCAGTCCTAATGCTTCACTGCTAACAGAGACACCATAGCTCACAGCCATTAGAAGCAAATTCTTTAAGAATTTGGAGGATTTATTTTATTTTGGCAAAACACACTGATTCTGTTTAGTTGGCACAATTAACTCTTTAGCACTGCAGACTGCTATTTGAAACATACTGAACACATCCTTTTGTTTGGGAATGGGAAACATCAGACTACCTGGAAGCATAGAAAATGGGTGTTTAACCCATTTGCCTCCTTTTCATCATCAATAGTTACAAATGGTTTCAAAGCTCTAGCTAAGTTTTACTCATCCACATTGTCCTCTGCAAATACCGTATTTCTTTGTTTTTAAGGTAAGAGTGCTTAGCCCGTTGGGTGTTTTTCTGGAGTACAGACAAGTTTGTCTAGGTGGTTGGTTTTGTCTGATTATCAGCAGCTAACACATTTGTAATCACTGCAAAGCAGATGGAAATCATTCTTTTACTAAAGATCATTCAACTTTAAAGAGAAACTTAACCCCATAAGTAATTTTTAAGGAGTAACAGCAGATTGAGACAAGGCCACAGATGACAAAAATGTCTCTCAGGTTACATTTAACCTGATTAAATAAGAACTGTTTGTCTTAACCCCCTCCCAAAAGCCTTTTTGGAGCTAAGAGAACAGATGTTTGTCACTGCAGCTAGTCACACGCTGCAATTTCTCTCTGGTGAATATATTTTGGAAATGAGCTAATGAGGTGATCTGCAAGCAATATATTTGGTCCCCTTTGGCTAATATTTCATTACTGATGTTGTTTACCCTTCATCATTAGGCAGAAACAACCTGTAATTACTTTATCCTCTAAAAATGAATTGAAAAAATTATAGAATGTTTTATAGAACTGCACCTACAAAGTCAAATTTGCACAAGTATCCATAGTTCTCCATAACAACAAAATTGAGAAATTAAGTGTTCAGAAACTGAATTTTCCCATAAAAATTTGAAGTACTTTTGTTTGTATATTTTGCCACATTGTAATCTGATTTCTTTCCATCTTAATTCTCTCTTCTGCACTATGCTTCCAGAGTGCACCTTTTACCAAGTTCACCTATCAATAACTATAAAAGTTACAGCAATATCTCCAAAGCTTTGTGCCAGAAGAGTTTTTGTCAGTTTTGGAACGTCTCATTGAGAAGTTAAAATTTTTCAAGGATAGTCTCCTTTTCCGACTATTTCCAGTCACTACATAAAAAAGTAAACACTTTCATTGTGTTGGTTGCTGTCTTCAGGTGCCAAAATAAATTCTAATTGCATCATTGAAGACACATTTGCATTTACTGGCCCAAAGTAGAATCTCTGCCCTCTCTATTAGCTACAAGACTGAAAATTGACCTAAAATTTCTAAGCACTTCTGGCACAGTGGAGGCCTCAAAAACTTAAGAAGCGTAGCATTACATATGATCTCCAACACATATTAGAAACTATAAGATTGTGTTAAAAAATAAAACAAAACTAGACTTTATCTGAGGTAAATATTATTACATTAGCAAAGAGAATTCTAACAACACTACAGATTTTATGGAAACGCATTCCTGGAAACTTCACATAGTTTCAGCTTTAATTAGGCCATTAATTTCTGTACTCATCATGACAAGAAAGACAAAGAAAAATGTAAACATAAGAAACAAAAGGAACAGTAAGTGAATCTGGATTCTGCTGCTTTTTTTGCTAATGACTTGGTGTGCTTTTCTTTAATGAGACACTTTTGCATTTACAGCTAGTCAGTTAAAAAGAGAATAAATAGGAGATTCAAAAACTACATCTGCCCTTGATTCATTCTACCAAATTTTGTAATTTTACAAACACATTTCCTTCCAAATATCTCTCTTTGCTTAGTCACTATGTGAAGCGATCAGACATAAAACAGACAAACTGAAAAAAATCATTCATTTATGATACTGCTGCCATTTGTAACAATGGCAGGGTAAAGACTTGGACAGAAATATAATGCTTATGTAGAAGCATTAACTTTAAGTTGGATACCAATAATTTTTCATTTATCTGCAACGGGGTTGGAGAACACTCTTGAAATCAGAATAAAAAAATTAATCTCATAGGGACAGTTACTGTGATACTATTGAATGCAATGAACCTAGGTGCAGTTTTAAGAGAGATCAAACAAAAGCAAATTAGTATCCAGTCAGCTTCACTTACATTCTGTACAATTTGTGTCTAGTGAGATCAAAGTGAGTTTGCAAAGTCAGGGGGACAAGACATGAGAAAGAAGTGATGGCAACATCAACTGCAGAGACTCTGCGAGTTACGGGGCAATTCACTTTCCAGGCATATCTGCAGAGCCTTTAGGAGACAACAGAATGGCTGAGCAAAAAGGCAAAGTACATCATCATCCCTGGAAAGATTTGGGCATTTCAGCATTTCCATTATTTATGTTTCTCCTCAACAGTTTTAATTTTTTGAGTTTTGAGTTTAATGTGACATAAAACTAATACTTTTAAGAATAGGGCACTTAAAAGGCTTCTCTGGAACCAGCTGTTCTACTGGTAGCTGAAGATTCACAAAACATTACAGTCATTTATAGTGTTTAGAAACAAAGTACAAGAAAATCACTCCCTCTCATTCTCACATGGCAACATCCAAAGGTGTGACTCAGACATTTCACGACTCTGAAAACTCCAGTTTGTGACACATCAATCTGGTGTAGGAGCAACTCTGGTAATCACAAGATTGTAGGTTACACTTGCACACTTAAAATCTGTCCTTGAGCAAGCAGTCATGAAGGGAAATAAATAGCCGCTAACGCACAGTTGCTTTTTCAGAGATCCTCACAGTGTGATGGTAACTGCATTATAGAGTACTAAAATACTTAGATTCTCACGTACTTCCCTGCTCTGCAACTTGATGTGCTTATCTGTCCTCTACATTGGTTTCATTTTGTGCTATGCACCAGTACGGAACATGAAAAAAAAATGGCTTCTGGTTAATAAAATTAGTTATAAACTAAAGCAAATTACTACATACTACAAAATAAGTGGGATAGATGGTTTGATTGATTTATTGAGGAAACTGTGAGGCACTGACAGCATATACTTTGAAGACAATTTAACACGGCTGATAAGACTGCAGATTAAAAGTACATTTGCAAAGAAAAAGAAAGGGAACCAGAACAGAACACCTATTGAAAAATGAAATTAATCAAGTAAAATTGAAATTGATTAACAATTAGTAATATTCTCGGGACTTAATGAACTTCTGCTTAGTATGATAGAAATAGTCAACACAGTTTCCATGAATTTAAGTTTGGGCCTTGGCAGACACCTTGAAGTGAATGACATTTAACAAGTCACTTAATCTTATACCTAAATGTACATTTATGCCCTCCATCAATACTCAAGAGACACTGTGGAACAGCTAAGGAAGGAAAATGTGAATTCATAATAGATAGTTCAAGTCAGTATAGATTTTAATAAGTCTAATATGCAAGAATGAAAATAATCTAAATTAAACTTTATTAACCTATGAAGTCCTAAAATCTATATTTACAGTTTTCTAAGTCACCAACTTTTAAAGTCAAATAAAAGGGATAGAGTTCTTTTTAAACATAAGTTTTTAGATCATCTTCTAATGCCATTATTGAAAAGTGAATATTTTTAAATATTTCAAGTTTAACAAAGTCATTCACTTTGATGTACTGGCATTTACTCAAAAATGCTACTAATCCAAAGTGTGTGTGTGTGCAGAAAGCTACAATTTATTAGCAAGAAAAAAAGCATTTACCTTTTCTAATGGCCAGTGTAAGTCATCTGATAGTTATAACTGCTTTGGTGAGCACTTGGGTTCAAGAATCCCAGGGTTTTTTAACCACTGACTGCATAAAATATGGTACAACTGATTACAGCATCTTAAATACTGCTGAGGCTAGGCAGAAAAAAAAATAGATAAGAAATAGAGTTTGAGTTAAATTCAGATAGTACACACTGTCCTGTTTGGATTTTTAAGGAAAAGAAACTACTAGATTGACCAAAATCAGTATATTTATTGTTCGTAGCACAAGGTTTTGCTGCATATTTCTGTAAACAAATGCAATCTAAAATGCTTTTAAACACTTTTTTAAAATGTTTCTTTCAAACAAAAAGTACAAAAGATCCATTTAAAAAGCTTGCAGGAAAACATTGCAGCTTTTTCAAAATAAAACGTTTATTTTAAAGGAAAAAATTAAATACTTCGATATTTTGCCTCCTTTGCCATCCCATTTTTATTAAAACCATTTTCAAATTTAACATGGTTTGTGAGTATTTTCAGTTCCTCTACTGCTTTTGGGGTTTATTTTTTGCAAGTTCAAAACTAGGTGAAACTGCTTTCTCTATGTTTGCCTAACTCCTCTTGGGTGAAGGGCAACCAGTCCGATGTCTAAGACTAGGTCACCCTGTGAGGGCTGCCTAAATCCCTGCTTTACTTTGGCAACCAGCTTGGATGACATCAGTGCTGACCACAACATTTTGATACAAAGTCTATAAAAGAACAGCTATTAACTGATACATCCAGTTACCACATAAGGGAAATTTCCATCTTTACTTAGGCAAGTGTTTTTTTCTTCTTTTTCTAAGCATTCATTAATGTGCTGTAGATGAGAATATAAGAAAATTTTTACTAACAGAATAAATTATATATATTAATTGTTGATCTAAACAATCACAGATTGAATGCTAAATAACCCAGAAATGCTAATTTAAATCCACTTACACTTCTGCAGACTGCATTGTAATGGATCAGTAACAAACTCTCCTCCACAGACCAATATACTCTAACATAACTCTTGAGCCATATTTCCTCGTATTTTTAGTTCAAAATGTGACTCCAAAAGGATATTATTATGTTATAACACCTTAGTAATTTTTAAGCTCCAGGCACTTAGGATGCTGAATTTTAGATTGCTTTTTTATATTCTGGCTGTGCCTAGCTTCCTTACTCTATGTTAAGTTATTAAAGCTGTCTGCTCCAATTTCTCCCCTGCTTATGACAGGAAGATGTAAAAGACTACATTTAATCTTGAAAAGCTAAACATAAAATGAATCAGCGGAAACTAGAAGGAAACAGTGGAAAATAACAGTGCTGTACCAAGGTAGCTTACATCATGTGATCACTGAAAATACAGTAAAATAAAAGCATGTAATGTAACACAAGTCTGGCTCTGTTTCGTCTAGAAATACAATGGCTACTCCACCTATTTTCAGCTTCTACTAGAAGGCCCTAATACAAAAGAAATTCCATAACATTTGTCTCATTGTAAAACTTTTTTAAAACAAACTGAAAGGTTATTCAGTATACTGACAGCATCACTGTTTTTTTCATGTTTTCTGCCTAAATGTAAAAGGTTTTGCTTGGGGAAGAAGGTTTAAAAATACTGGTTAATGACTAAATTTGAGTGTGAAGCAATAGTTCTCATAGATTTCACTGCTGACTTGTATCCCGGCAATATTTTTCTGTGCAATCCCTGCTGTTCTTTAAAAAATAAGGAAGAATCAGGTATGGCTCTTCATGACTTAAGCGTTATTGTACTTATAGGTAGAATTTGAGGTTGAGTTACATAATCTCAGTGACTGTTCCAAAACAGATGGCATAATTTAGATGGAAGAAAAAGAAATATCAGAACAGTTTTTGCACACACCTATTCAACTAAGAAACATCAGGTGCAATCATGTTTCACTTCTTCCACATTAACATATATATAAATATAATACATTTTGTGAGATAAATTTCAGTGGGTAGAAGACAAAAAAAGAATTTGATCACAAATTCACCTGAACACTAGCTAGTTTCCAGCCACTCTGATGGCACAAATAGCATTTGCCCCACGATGTGCCAATAACAGTACTACATGCTGTAAGTCCTGTTGCTTAACCAGGAAATGGCACAAAGGAAACCATGAAAACAAACTTCAAGCAATCAGCTTGTGCATACCTAATAGGCTGATTTCATTCAGTCTCACTTCAGGAGAAATAGTCTGAGCCATTAATAACACCAAAGGTAAGTAAAACAGATGATTTCAGAACAGAGAAAAAAAAAATGCATTGAAAAAGTTCATTAAATGAAACACTATATGGGTTGGCACACCAGCCCTTATCAGTCTGAACAGGTTTCACATGGAAAGAGTCCAAAGCCCAGGCAATGGAGTGCCGTTCAGTTTGACTGGATTCATGTAGTCAGGCCTCCTGTCAATAAATGCAGCATTAGTCTGACATCACCCACCGCGATATACTGAGCTGCATTACCAAGCAATTGTACCACAGTGAAAGTAAGCACTGACTTCCCCTTAAAGCTTACAGAGCAGTTATGTGGTTTTTCCTCAGAGCATTTGTCGTTGATGGTTAACTGAGCCTGTCCCCCTTTGGCTGCTCAGCGAAGCCTCTGAAAGGTGTGATGGCAGAAGGTTGCTTTAGGCCAAGGGGAATCTCATGCCATTTTTGGAGTGCTGGTGACAGGAGCACAGCTGATTTTATGTGAGATATTTGCATTCCTCTTATGTTAACAACTTACCTTTGAATGTCAGGGAAATCAAACATTGCAAGCCACATTTTCCTAGTAAGGGACTACAGTTAACTACCCTTCACCACAGAGGTGGGGAACACTGGCATCTCAGGCTCCTCCATGAAACAAGAGAAGGTAAGCAATCATTTGACACAAGCGACTATTTCAAATACACTTATTTTGAGTGCCCACTGTTGATACTATACTGTTGGTGGAGTGCTTTTTCAGACTGAGACTGTTACTCCACAACTCAGTGAAACCATTCTCCTATGTTGATATTAAGTGAGGGAAAACCAGTTTTGCTCAACAAACTTTCAATGTTTTCCTCCAAGCTGCTTCTCACCCCATATCAGTGCTGACGGCAATATGTTCCAGAATTTTCTCTCAAATAACGTGGAACAACCAAGGCAAATTATTTTTCTGCACTGCAAAAGCAAAATTGAAGATGTCAGCTCCTGTCTGTGTTCCACAAGCAGCTCATCTGGAAGATCTGATATGAAGAATTACTTTTTAATGAGTATGAGAGAAATATGAATATGCTGTAATTACACAGCATAAAAATCTACCCATCCCAAGATGTACAATGATAGATATATATATTCAGTCTATTCAGAGTCAGCTTAAAAGGCAAATGACTTCAGTAAAGTCTGTGTCATATAAAGGACAAGATACAGAAGGAGGAGGAGCAAAAAATGAGTGCAGTAATCAATGTGATTACATATACATCTGGATTGCATTCAAACTTTTTTCTGCCTTATAATACATTCACTTGCTTGTATTATGTTGCTATGCTATACCCCATTTCAGACAAATAATAAAAACATCAAAAAGAATAATCAAGTAATTTAACTTGCAGCCACAGTACAAAACCCTGCCATGCAAAAAGAGAAAAACTGATTAAACCCATACATTGATAAACTAGAAGATCATTAAGTGTTCAGGCAGCAGGTTGTTGAAGCAGCAGAGAAATTAGATATCTGTATATTTCACTAATCCACACATTTCATAAAACTGGACGTTCAGTATTGTTTATAGTATTCTATAAACTGGTAAATAGTAAAGTCATTTCAGCAGGAAAAAAAGATATATGTGCTACAAAAGGGAAGTGTATCTAGTTTCAGTGTTTCCATTTTAGCTTCATCAGCTTGTTGATGATTAGTTGCACACTACTTGTGTTGACTTGAAAGAGTTATTCTGGATGAGAACCTTTATATTTTGGGCTATTAAAAACATGCTCCAGAAAAAAATCCTCTGCTTACAATCCACCTAGCTTCTAAAAGGAGACAGTTATTGCTTAATGATTATAATTTTTCAGAGATCTCTAATGTTAGGTATCTCTTTAACTACTGGAATCAAAACTTTGAACACTGGTTTGAATTACTAGTATGAACATTCCTACCTCTCTAGATACCTAGTGGATGCCAAATGAAATCAGACCCAAGACATACTTAAACACATACTGAAGTCAAAGAGCAAGCTTAGCTGCATCTTACTGGTTTCTATCAAAACAGCCCAAAGCAAGGCTTGTCATTTTCCTGTCAGCTATAATAACCAGAACTGCATTATTTTGTTATTTTAGCGCACTGAAAATGTAAGTAGAACAATAGGGGGTGAACACAACCTCTGCTTGCAGAATGTTCTTCAAATCACACTTATTTTCACATAGTAAAATCCATCAACTAGTCAGATTGTGTAAACATCAACAATTCATTATCTCCTATATACTGTCCTTGCATCCACCCCCTGATGGGAACTCAAAAGACAGAATATGTATGGTAAAACAAATACATAGTAAAAGGGGAATGTTCAGAGATTTGGAAGCTTGCAAGGAATGGCATGTGGAAACATCTGAACTGTTGGTATCTTATGATAAAAATGGACAGTGTCTGGACAGATGAAAAGTGAAAAGAAAAGCAAATACAGAGCTTATCTCGAATGATTCTTAGGTGGAGTGACATATCACAAGCAAAGCAGTCATGGATTTGCAATAACAACAAACAAGTAAAAAGCTCTTATATTAATGGGAAAATAATAGACCAAAGAAGAATATTTATTCTTGTTTTTATATAGCTCAATTACTCATTTTCAATGTCACCTGATGACTTTCTGATCTCTAGGACATGGCATTCAGTATTCTATAGTGTATGCCAGAATTCAGATGAGCTCATTATGCATAAAATATTCTAAGGTGACTATGGAAATGCATGTGTGTTCCCTGTACTGACCTTCTTTTGGAAATGGAAGCTTTTCATTGTTCTCCATTAGAGAAACTCCAATGGAAGACTTTCAGAAAACCTTGAGAAACACCTCTGCATTTGCAGCAACAACCTTTGTGTGGTTTCTCAAGAATTTTGAAATATGTCAGCCTGATGAATGCAGGATTTTTTGGCAACAGGTCTAAACATGGAGTTTATTACCAGAAAAAGCAGTTATGGCTCACAGCAATTTTCATCAACACATTTAGAAAGAAGCTCTCATTTTACACTGACAGTAACTACTACACAGAGATAAAGGCAAGAATCCAACCATGACAAGCAACAGAATTCCTGTGCAAATCACAAAACAAAATTTTGAATCTGTGAAGTGATTAAGAAAAAAAAAATGTTTCCCTTGTGGCAGAGGTGCATGTATTATATGAACATTGCCTTATGTATGCAGAAGGAAGAACAGCAGCACTGGAAAGGAAGAGAACATGATGACAAGAATATAACTCTATTTATGGAGTACATTTTCACTTTTTCTACTAGTCTTTTGTCATCCAGTAGAAGCAAGGCATAACCTACAAATGGATCATGCAGCCATACATATGTGGCTCAAAGGTGGGTCAGCTTGTATTTGTTAGCAAGTCAGCCAGGAGGCACATGTGCCAGAAGCATGGGATGGGATCAATACATGCATATGTTAAGGACAGTAAATCAGTCGGTGTGGGGGCAGTTTGTGTCTGCACACAGTTCCGTGTGCAGTATGCCTACAGTAACTTGTGCACTGCTGGTTCTCCAGTCTACCATTTAGCAGGGTTGCTCTAAGAGGTAATATGCCTACATCCAAACTTTTAGAAATAATTCAGACCCCATTTTTATGTTAGACTAGGCTCACTGAAACTTGAGTAGGACAGTAGAAGGTAAGAGAAAACAGTTATTTTAGATGATTTCTCTTCACCAAAGGTAGCACATTTTCCTTTTTAAAAATTACTTACACCAAAATAGTTGTCATCCATCATTTGTGTAAAATATTAGATCATGTTTCAGCTTTTAGTTGTTCTGGTTATGCACAAATAATTAAAGAAATCAGAATAACAAGTGAAAAAAAACAACCAAACTGAAGAGTTTACTGGTTTAGGATGTGGGAGTTTCTACAGCACCAAAGACTAATAAAGGAGTATATTTGAATCTCTGTAGATATTTTGTTACTATTTTAGCTCCAAATATTTGGAAATTGTGCTGATATTACTTTCTTGTTCATTCTCTAATATTTCAAATTACATCTGTTTTCAATGTAAATTGTTCTTGTACATTTGAGCACTTTGATTCCTTCAGTACATACCATAATGAATATAAAACTTTTGTTTTTGTGAACTTGTGGAGTCAGAGGGCAATGACCCTCCCTTCCCACCCACCTCACCCCCAGTTCCAGTAACTTACTCATACTGCAGTGCTCCACAATTATGAAATCTAAGATAGTCTCAGGGTTATTTTTCAGTATGTATGCTAGCTAGTAATGTTGTTTTAGAATTGTGTTGCTCCACAGAGATGTTTGCCCTCATGTGCACAAAGATGACAGCTCTTGTCAACTTCCTTGCAACTCACATTTATCTTAAATCTCACTCCTGGGCTGACCAATATGAGAATCTCACATTTGATTTTGATTTGAAATAGTAATTTCATACTTGCAAAGCTTTGGGGAAAATTTGAAAAGACAAAACTGCATTTAGCCAAAACTTCAAGGAATATTCAAATATTCATACTGAATATTTTTGAGTAACAGTTCTGGTTCATAGGCTATCTCATAACTTTTAAGATCAAACTAGTTATGTTTTAATTCTAACTGTGCAGAATTTTTTATCTACTTATGAAACCCATGTGAGAAAAAATTTGGTCTGAATTTAGTTGCTAGAGCTAAGACTACTTTTGTAGCTAAAATGACAAAGCAATATTTATTTTACAGAAGAGATAATAGATATCAGAGCCCACACTTTACTAGAATCTTCATCAGGTTATCATATATACTATGTCCTGCATGCCACATCCCCTAGCTCCTTCACTTCCCATCTACCCTTCCTCAGTATATTTCTTGATACACATGTTGCATCTAGACTTCTCATTTGTTCTTCAGAGCATAATTGCAAAGCTGAGGAAAATAAAAAAATAATAGCAAAGCTCCATAGGCAGCAATTCAATGCCTAGCAACCTGTGATACACTGAAGGAAGAAATCACAAATTATCTGCAAGAAGCAGTTGGAACAAGGGCTTGGGGTAAACAGACACACAAACAACATGTCAGCCATGATAAAGAGTGTAAATTTGAACAGATGTCACTTCCAGAGCAGCAGCAGGCAGATTAAACAGAATTGGCTTTGGATGAAATCCAAGGAAGAGCAAGAAAATACGACACTTTCCCCCTGAGCTCTTACAGAAACCTAGTCTCCAGAACCTCTTTTCTTTAGTAATCGTAAATTGAAGAAGGTCAAAAATAGAAAGAGGCTTCAAGAAAGCCAGTTTAAAATAAATGCATTTATTATACCTACATACTGTTCTCCAAATACTTCATTTTCAGGCAAAAAGAAGAAAAACCCCTATCTGCTATGAATAATAATTGCTAAATAAGTAGCCTTCAAGTTATAATAATTTATGGTAATACAGATTTCAGCAACATGCTGCTAGTGCTTAATGAATCTAGGGCAAGTCTGTGAAACAAAAAATAATGCTGCAATTCTCCAAATTAAATAATATTCACTACAAATTTCTGTTGTACCTACTGTTTCTGGAATAATTCTTAATACTAGTGGTTTGTGCACGTATATTTTAAATGACTGTTTCTTCTTACTTGTGCGTATCAGTTTACCACAAATGAAGCACACCAACAGAACAACTGAAAACCTGAGTGAAGGAACAACAGACTTTTCCATTTGGACTGCCCCTAAAAACATTCTAAATAAACTTTACTCTGTAATTCTGTTTAGTTACATTCATTATTATAATTTGGAAATCCCTAAGAATGATCAATTATATCTAAGTCTTTAGCACATAAATTTGTGTGTTGGGTTTGTTTTGGCTGGGAAAGGGGGGGGGGGGAGAGAAGTGGGGGTGATGGTGTTTTGTTTGGTGTTTTTTATTTTTCTAGGAATGCAATGTCTCCTTGGCTTTGAATACCAAGCAATGAAACAAAACTTTATTCCAGTGGCCATAAGTTTAATGAATGCATCACCAGAAGGGTTCCCATGAATTCCCTTCATACATATACAATTATTCTATTTCAAATCACAGACCAGTAATAAGCCTTAATTAATCCATCCTCATCATTATTATTAGCACCTTGAACTGTTAGACAAAAATACAGGAGGAAAAATCTTTGAGAAACTGTAAAATAAAGAAATACATCACAGAGGTAGAATAGCAAACCAATTGAATCTTCCATTATGACTGAAATTAACTCCACCATATGACCCAGGGTTATGCCTTTGGTTACTTAAAGAGACATGATCTCAGTATGGCCCACAGAACAGTATAACTATTTTCATGAGTGCAAAATGAATGGTGGGTTATTATTTCTCAGATTAATTAATATCAACTTTCCTAGTTAATGTTCCACGTGGAAGAGATAAAATCACACACATTGTTTAATATGCACAACAGATGCCATCTCCACACATCTGAATGGCATTTTCATATTTGTCAGTCAGTATTTCAAACTGAAACATCGCAGGGTTTTTCTAAGTCAATAATGGAAGCCTACAAAATTAAAATGTACTACTTGTGTCAAACACAACAAAATCATTGTTTGTTTATGTTTAAGGTGATAATGAAAAAAGATTAATGATACTGCTGGATAATGAAACAATCTGCCACAAGGCAAGCTGCAGAATATAGAGTGAAGCTGTAGCAACAGGCCTAAGGAAAACTTCAGCTTTCTCCTAAACACATCTTTTTATTACTAGGTGACACATTTTTGCATGTTGATTTTCATGTGGTACTTAAAGGTCAAACAGTTAATCTACCTCTGTAAGGAAAGTGCATTGCTCTGAAGAGATTTCTAGAGGACATCAAATCAATAAGAGTCATCAGACTCAACAAGAATAAAACCCTTCACTGTTCTCAAGGCAAAAGCTTATATCAGCCCCAAAGAAACTGGATACAGCACATGAATAAAAAAAAAAATCAGACAGCATAGAGCACTAAAAGTACCCTCTATAGTTGGACACAGATGTAAAAGATGTATCATGAATCCAGAAGAAAAGTCTTATTCAGTGTGGAACCTGGAAAAGTATCAGCTTCATCATATGGATTTTCGTTGTGTTTTCATTTCTAAGCAGCGAAACAGCAAGTGAGGGAAAAACTGAACTTACCACAGTAATTGATAATTGAATTACCACTGGAGTTTTCTGTAGCATATTCCTTGGTTCTCAAATAACATGACAAAAACCCCTCCACATTTCTGCTGGAGGGATAAAAGAGAAAAAGGGATCCAAAACGAGAAAAGCATAGGTCTAGCTGTTCATCGTTGCTCAGTTAATTCAACCTAGTACACCCATTTCTTATCTTCTTAAGGAAACTGCCACTTGCCCTGCATACACTGGCTTAAGAAGTTCAGCAGGGGCACCTCAAATGAAAGCAAAATGCTGAATTATGGAGAAAAGAGACAAGTGATCTCAAAAAGTTGTTTGGATTTGAAAGTCATTGGCTTGAAAGAAGGCTGCTTTTCAGTGTACTGGTTCAGAGTGGGATTCAAAAGCATTGGTCTTATCTTCCTACCTCTGACACCACCTTGTGCTAGAGCTTTATGTACCAGTCTTCCATTTATAACATAAGACTAATAATACTCCTATTTAGTCTTTTGCATGGATCAGGAGCACTTCAAAATAGCAACTGCATCAAGACAGGAACTGCACGTACAAATATATATACATGTATAAAATAAAATTCATCTTAATATCCTAATCTCACGTACAGCTACCAGGAACCTCTCTACCATGAATGGAAAGATTACAAAAAATAAAAATAAGAAGATAATCACAACTTAGGTTTTGACCTTCATTATATGAACAAAAATTAGTGCTTGAAAGGGAGGGAGGGTTGAAAATTACATGGGAGTATTGTATCTATGAGGACTGTTGTTTAGTATCTTTCTGTCTGTACAGAATAGCAGTTTTTATGATGTTTCTCTTCTGAAGGAAATAAAAAGAAATGGAGAAAACAAGGAAAACAGACTGAAAGAATGATGTAGTTAGAGAAAGGCAAGCGAAATTGAGGAAAAAAAAAGGAGAAACCCAAGGAAATACAGAACTAAAAGAACGCATTATACAAACAGCACTAAAGTATAAATATTTGATATGCTGGAAAATAATTATTCAAGCCATAGCAAAACAATACAGCTGCTTGGTCTCTATCATGCCTTGAGGAATTCACCTTGACAGTGACATTGTGATTTCTATCTGAGCTTTATGTTGAAGTTATGGTACATACATTTTTAATTTTCAGCCCTGTTTCAGCTGATCTAGGATAAATCTGAATTATTACTCTGCCTAAGTTGCTTTCAAATCCAGGAATAAAAATCCATAGTGGAAAGGGTTTGATGCTTTTTGTTTCTATGATCATTGCTTTTAATTACCATTTTGTTTGACGGGTCTCTTCAATGAAATTTAAAATGCAATTATTTTCCACTCAAATGCAAACTAATTTGAACTATTTATATTTTGATGCAATTAAGGTAAAACTAATCATGATATATAAAACATTTTTAAACATTTCCCGACAAAATATTATTTAGTTTTGAATTCTCATTTCATTCCTCATTCATTTTGAAAATATTGTCAGAGTTTTTATTGCATCTAATGATTGATTTACATGCATTGTAAAATTGTTATAAGAATGTTTCCTAAACAAACCTATCTTTCCAATCACTCTATACTATCTGGAGCAGACTTTTTTTCTCCTCTTCTAATTAATGCCTTAAATCAATTAGACTCCTCTGGAGATGAAACAAAAAATCCAGATCAGAGGGAGAATAAGGACTGGAGGAAAACTGTATTTTCCTTTCCACATCCTCCCCATATATCTATCTGTCAACACAAACAATATTACATTCATGTAACTGCTCTATACCTCACTCCTGATGCAGAATAAGCCCCAAAACGGTTGCTAGGTTTACAGATATCTGAAATCTGAGCTAACAGGACTGTGAAAAAGATGTAGAAGAAAGACATCCCAAATTCCAGACATCCGGAGAGACAGAAACTTTGGATATGACCTTGTAGACGATGGAAAAGTGAACGTATAATCTTTAAGAGAATTAATTCAGCATAGCAAAAAAAAAGTTCCCCCATACACACAATACAGTCCTTTAAAATCTTCCAGAAAATATTTTTCACCACTGTAAATTCAGTTGCATTCTAACTTGTCTTCCACATGAATGTATTTTGCACTGCAAAAGGCTAAAGTTCATATAATGAAACCCACGTTCTCTTCTAAGCTTAAATGAGAAAGGAATTCCAACCCTACCTTTTGATAATTTTAAGGTCTGCCCTTAGGAAAACTTACAGAGCTCAATTTAGTGACTGAAAATATTTGTGGATTTACACTAAATAAAACTTAAGCAGTTTTTTCCCTTTTCTCATATTTTGAGGAATCCAGTCCCAGGTTGAGCTTAAGTTCCACAAGAATGTAAGTAAATCTTAATTTTGGGCACTCTCAGTGCCCCTTCCCCTCCATGCCTCATCCTCTACTAGTTAACTGTTTTTTGCTCAATCAACTTCCTGAACTGGCTCACTACTGTATCACCAAGCTGAAGCTGTTCTTCCCTCCTCCTTAACTTCATTGCAAACTCCTCTTCTCTCTCCCTCTCTTTCATCCGGCACTAGCAATCATGAGACCAGCAGATGAGCTAGACAGAGAAGCAGATTCAGCTGAAAATCCCATTGAAAGTATCCCAAACTTCAGATCAGTTTTCAGCTTTTTCACCTTATGAAGAATTGGGTATGGATAATGAAACAAGATCATCTAAAATCATGCCAGTAAAACAGAAAAAATCCTCATTCCTTTTAAACAGCAGAAATGATCAAATATTAAATTGTAACAGGATCCTCATTATATATCTCGTTGCAGACTCACAAAGAAAGCCAAAATGAATTTCTCAGTTAATGAATATCTAGACATAAATATCAGGTTTTGTGTGCAGTGCAATATAACCAGTATCAAGTCATCCTTTCTTGTCAGGAAGTTAATAGGTATTAATAGTCCAATATTCAGTGAAATTTTACTATGGAAAATATACAGTACAAGGGCTAATATGCCTCTGATTACAGTATTTTTCCTGATGAAAGTAGCAGAGAAAATCTGCAGCTCTATGCCTTCTGTGAGAGGAAAATTGGTAGAGTAACACAGGGATAATGAGACATTTCCTTTTCAGTATAAACCAAATAGAGATAGAGACTATTGGATGAAAGGACACAGAAGCAGGATGAAAGTATACCATGGTTTCAATGGTGGTTTATTCCCATAATGAAAAAAAAATACCAAACTCAGACTAAATTAGCTACCTCACCTGGAAAGGCAACTACTATACAATTTTGATCAGGCTTCCAAGAGGACACAGTGGTCTCCTTAAAACCATGAGTGCACTAGCGATGTAAGCTAAAATATTAAGGCCATACACTGGAGGAGTATACTCTTCTACTTCCTTAATGGTCCAACACTTATAGAACAGCTATGCCTAAAAAGTTAGACTGTCTTACTAAAAGTCTTACTAAATCAAGTGTTCAGTTTTGGCTGTCTAACTACTAAGGACTATTTCTAAGAGTGCATACCTGCAGCTAAATCAATAAGACTCCACTCTGCAGCATGGTTTCTTTGCATCTGTTAGCACAATTCTGCTGTACTGAAATTTCCTGGAGTTTTGGAGGCCCTTTCTATGTATAATCTCACACAGCCCAGTCCTGTAGTTGCCCAGGTGCAGAGCTGCAGGCAGCCCCCACGCAGCCCATGAAGCAGAGGCGCAGGGGTAATACCTTTCTGGTGGTGCCAGCTGGCCGAAGATGAGTGTGATGGTAAGAAAATTCCCTGTGAGAGCTTCCTCCCTCCTGACCTGCCAAAAGCCACAACAACAGATGTAAAGCTTATGAGGTTACAGTCTTGTAAAGGCCATCTGGCTGCTGTGGGTACATCAGAGCAGCATATCCTGGCTTACAGCGCTCTGCCACCAGCTTCGCCAGATCAGTGCCTGCATTAAGAGTTTTGGACCATTCAGAGTCTAACAAGATAGAGAATAAACTGAGAAACAGTGATGCCAAATCAGTATGTAATCTGGAACAAGGGCCTTCCCCTTCATCTGCTTTCTTTGTGATGTTTGGGGCTCAAATATCATCTCTCGTTCTATATTTCCTCAGGGCTTACACCATAAAAGGAAAGAAAGAAGTTTGAGATTTTTAAAGCTAGGAATAATGGGTTTGTCTTTTTCACAGTCTAAACTATGAGCCATGACCTGCATTCAGTCTTAAAGGTAACTTCACTAAGGAGACAGAAATCCTTTTCGTTAGAGGAGATAATATCAGGTTGTACAAGTCTAGACCTGACAGCCCAAAACCCTCTTCCGTTACTTGTATAGAGCCATAACTGTTGTAATTTTCATGTGAAAAGCATGGTATGGTTAGAAGTATGTGTGTGCCACACAATAAGACCTATGGCCCAAAAGGAGTCCAGCAGCAGATGAGGTACAGCCACTTCTTGAGCAATCCATTGTATCAAAAATCACAACAAAAACTTAAAGGCTTCATGCAAGGAATACCTTCTGACAGTGTTATTTTTTTTTCCCATTTTTTCATGCATAAATTGATATCAAATACATTTCAGCTATTACCCCCTTCAATATGTCATAGTAATAATTTTAGTGTACTCACTAAAGATGTTTCTTCAAGTTTTAAAAGTCATCAGAGTTTAAGAGGTGTGTTCTACACTTTAAAAGTTCCCTCAAGTTTTCAACTTATTACTAGATCTCATTATATTTTCCATATATGAGTATATCTCTTAAAGTTTACATTAAATTTTAAATAACTAGAGCATTGAAAGGTCAAATAAATAATGAGGTATCTCACTGCAACAGGAAATGTATTCACTGTTTTGTCACAAGGTTTTCTAATTGAGCTACTTCAGGAAAAAAATCCTTTGCTGTATTGACTTACTGCATTAAATTCTCATCATGCTTATCATTACAGAATATACAGTATAAGATCATGTTAGCAGCATAACAAAATCTGTAGTTATGCTTTAGACCTGATAACCTCTTCTCAGAAATGAGAACATGCTTAAATATTTAAGACCAGTATTTCACCATCATCAGAATAAGTTCTACAGTATTTTATAGTCCCTTTATTGTGGCTTGCTAATTGGTGACAACAATGGAGACTGAAGTCTAGGCTCCATGCCTAAGATTCTAGAGGATACTATTTTTTTTTTCTCTATGTGACCACATTGCCCAGAAATGGATACTACCCTAACTTAAAAGGTACTGCCTTCTTTTCCAGCATTCTCCTCCTCCCCAGCCATTGCTGATAGGTACCCTAACATACAACTGGTGCTGTCATGGGTTCAGCAGCAGCAGTCATCTTTCCCCTTTAAACAGTAGCTGGTGTAGCGCTGTGTTTTGGATTTTCG
>JASSUY010040264.1:11468-24493 GCA_032466535.1 Forpus xanthops | reverse complement strand
AAGATTGAAATCTAGCTAAAGGTTATTTTTCTCCAGCTTTGTTTATTCACACAAAAAGTTTATTTTTTTAAAAAAAAAAAAAAAACAAACCCAAACCCCTCAAAACAAAACAAAAAAGACCCTTATGTACAAAGGACAGCTAGAAAATTTATTAAATTATTAGGGTCACAACATGTTTTGGAATTTGAGAAATCACAGTTTTGGGGGGGGGGGGGGTTATTATTATTTTTCCTAATTTTACATTTTTAAAAGCAGTACTTGGTGCCACTGAAAGTATCTATTTCATTTACATCCCAAAGAGGGCAAAATCCAGAATATAGAATCCTTTATATTCTCATGAAATTTAAGATCATCAATGGTGTGAAAAATTTTAGTAAGAAGAGTGTACCAAAAAATAAGAGAAACCATTTACCTGAGATTGCATCAGTCACATTACTTTAATGCATGCACCTATTAAAGTGGATGACTGTCATTTGCTATGCATATGTTTTTGGTGGTTCAGCAAAGTTTAATACAGTTCTTAGCACTAACTATGTAACTTGAAGACTTTAAACCAATCTCACAGTTGTGTTTCTTATTTTAATGCTTTCAGTGCATAATAATTTACTTGATCTTAGCAAGAAAGGTGCACTGAATGACCAGTTGATTAGTCAGCATTTCTTAAGTTTTAAAGACAGTAGAAAAATGAAACCCCATTATTTTTCCATAGCATTAGACCACTTATGCCAATCAAACAAATAAGAATGATTTTGTCATGGTTACACTAACTATTCCATGATAGCTACACAGGAGGTTTTATGTGAAAAGATTGAGATAAATGGTCACAGATAAAGTAATGAACAGTGTAATCAACATTACATTATTGTCAGTGTCTGAAGAGTATGAAGGACAAACAAAGTCTTGAAACAGTGACTAATTATGGCTAGTGCTTATTTAATAAATTGTCAGTTCAGTCTAAATGCCTCATATAACCACATACCTCTCCAAAGACCATGGAGTTTGAATGTTACTGTCTACACACCAGCACGTTCTATGTCTGACAACAAGAACAGATTTGTTTGCTTGCTCTTCTTATATGTGGTGTATAGCAATAAGTAAATGAAACTAACCACTGAGATTTAGTTATGTGAAGGAGCTACAAGAGTCTACCATCATGCCTGAAAAAGCTCAGTGTTCAAGACTCGTAACTCCTCTATCCTCTTGGAAAGTACTGGGCTTTCTGTTACGTCACCTCCCTTCATAAAAAGGCTTTGCCTGAGACACAGCAATAACTCTAGCACTCCGAATTAATGGCCATGGCTGGAGAGTCACCAAGGCCAGGAGGATCATCTGGCATGTAGATAACACAGTATAAAGCTTCTGAAATACATCAAAATGCCTGTGCTTTAATATAAAATGGTCTCAAAGTGTCAAAAAACCTAGAGGTTATTGTTCAAGGGAGGAAAACAGAAGAATAGCTACAAAAATATTCCTGATACAATGGTCAGCAGCTCAGTCACTAACAGCCTAACAGAGCCCATAGATCTTTCATTCTTACTTATTGTCACTATGCATAGAATGCCTCAAGTTTGATCAATCTGTGCCAGAAGATGATCTCATTGACCTTTTCCAGTTCTAATTCCTGCAAATCAACCATCCAAAAGTCCAAGTGAATGCAGATTGCATGTGACTAAATTTCCAGCCAGACACAGCACAGGATTTGTAGCGCTTCTCAGAATAATGGTCTCATCTCTCCTTCCTGAACACCTTGTACTTGTTCTAGGGCTGAATGTGTGTGTGTGGGGGGGAATGTTTACTACCTTCCTTTCACAAAGTGTTCCTATTTGCTAAGTGAATTAATACAGGTGCAATTTTTTATACTATCGCCTCACAGTTAGCTGGAAAACTTACTTGCCTTTTGTAGACAAAAAGAAGTACACTAATACGCAGAGAGGCTCACTTGTTTTGGATGTGTACCTTTTGAAAAGATGTCTAGCAAGTCTACTGAAGAAACAAAAGAGAAGTGAGGAAAAGCTGTGCATTTGGTTTCTAAACAGTCAGCCAGAGCTTTTTTCCAAGGCCTGAAAAGAAGACAGAGGCTCATCTGCTTTGAATGTGTTCTTTTTGAAAAGATGTCTAGCAATTCTACCAAAGAAACAAAAGAGAAGTGAGGAAAAGCTGTTTATTTGGTTTCTGAACAGTCAGCCAGAGCATTTTCACAATGCCTGAAAAGACAGAGATTTTAACATGTGCCTTTAAGCACCTTATAGTCAAGAATTTCCTCTCAGGTAAGGAAAAAAATCAGACCAACGGTAAAACAGAAAAATACAATCCACTTTTGATTTAAAATAATGATGAATACAGCTGTAAGGAGCAGGGAAGGTGGCAAACCTGACATATTTCCTTTCTAGAAGCTGAAAGGGAATATGACCTTTTACTTATTCAGACCAAAGAACCCAATAGAACAGAATTTTATCAGAAAAGTCCCTGAAAATGCAAGTAAGTTTGGCTAAGCAGAAATTCCCCTTCAACCTTCCAAGAAGTCTAGTCTTAGAAAGTAAGGGACAATAACAAAATTTCTTAATTGACAAGGCAGTTTTTTGCAGATAAGTTTAAATGAAAAAAAAAAAATGTTTGTGTCAATGTGTGAAGTAGCAGTTCTCAGTCCATCTTAAAGGCAAATAATTACCTTGATTTTAGTAATACAGAACGCAAAATCCACTTCTGATACTCCCCTGAGTAAGCCTGAGATGCTCATTCAGTGGGTTAGAAACAAGCCTGTCAAAGAAATACTGAAACTAAGCACTATAGTTTGATAAAAAAAATATTTAATTACCCTTTTCTAAATAATTAAAATTCAAGATATAATGGACAAATCCGTTAACTCTACTAACTTTGAAATCTCTGCTGATTTCATCAAGTCTGTTTACATCCTCAGGCAGCTGGATTCTCATATCTTAAGAGACAGTGAAAACACTTTCTAAATGAGACCACGAGTTGAACTTCCATCCAGATGAAAACTACAGAATCTGCCATGTTTAATGTATTTTACTAACCTTTCACTGATTCAGTGAAATATACTGAATATACATTTCAGAATAATTTATAACTGAACCTTGTAAAATGAAAAACAGCAAAAAAATGCATTGATCAAAATAATCTATCAAACAGAGAAACTAGAGTTAATAAGAGTTTAAGAATGTCTCCTGTAAGTTGTTACCATATATCAGAATCTTTAAACACTGCAAATGGATAGCATATTATTATTAAAAACAAACAAACAAACAAACAACAAAAGACAAAAACCCCACACAAAACCCTAACAAAATACAAGCTTAGGAAGCTGCAATTTTGTTTAACTCCTGCACGGAGACAGGAAATCTTTTAGAATATATAGTTACATAGCATACAAATAATTTCCCAGGACTAATATTTGGAGAAGACAACTCTCTGCAATAAAGATTCAGGAAAATGTTTTAAATAACCAAGTGTATCAAGGAAGTGAATAATATTGATAGACTGATAATATTTCTATTACTTAAATCCTTACTTGATTCTTGTTTCAAGCAGCTCTTCATCTGACTTTAATGAAGGAGTGGTGCTGTGATGTGCCTTCTTTGCTAGAAAATTCCACAGCAGCCCATGTTTGGCTGATTTCTGCCAAAATCTGGGACCAAGAAGAGTAGTAACAACATCTGTCTGTACATATCCCATTTCATGTTTTGAATTGAGAACTTAAATTATTTAATTCAGAGTGACTGTGAACTATACTACAGATGAGAATTTCATTTCACTAGGTTGTTAATTTTGCTCCCCAGGTAAGTCACATGAAAATATTCACTTCTATCATTAATTCATTGAAGCAAAACTTAATCAAACAGATAGTTTGTTACACATTAGTCAGCAAAAAATGGAAGAAAAAAGGGGCAGCTCTCACTTTTTAGTACCCAACACTTTCACAGCATTATCAACTGTATTTGGGCTTAATCTTCTGCTTTATAAAGTCCTAGAAGGTCTGTCAAACCATCATCTTCTGCCACTAAAAGCCTAACCTAATAAAGAAAAGACACAGCAGAGAGCAAAATAAGTAAATTAATAAAAAATCAGACATAAGCATATAAAAAAGTGTTCAAATGAAATTCAAGTGAAAAAACAATGAAATAAGTTATATGCACTTTGGATACCAGATAGACATACTAGATTTGCACCAAAACTGTGACTTTAATCAGCCTACATAAAGTATTTCTTGGTAATGTCCGTGTCTTTTTTTTGAATGCCTTGTCTTGTACTTATACTGTTTAAAATGACACTAAAAGGCAAATTTATTTGCACCGCTGCCACTGAATCTGATGTAAGCTACAGACACAGTATTTGCACACTAGAAATATTAGGGAGTGGAAGAGGTACATGCAATTTTTTACCATTATTTTGTAAGATATCAAAAAATCCTTCGAATTTTTTATCAAGACATTGAAAAGACAACAGTCAATAAAATTATATATGAAAAATGTTTGGCGTATCGGAATAGAAGCATTGTTATATTCTGTCTTCTATGCTTTTCTTTCAGCTTTTGAATTTTCTCCATTTCAAAAATGATTGAAAACTGAATATGAGGTTTTTTAAATCATTAAAAAAAAATTTCAACCCAGTTATAGAAAAAAATCCACTGAGATTCTTCCTGTGAAATTGAAATGATTTTTTTTTTTTTGGTTCATACAAATTTATCTGTCTTTACAGTTATATAATCAACAGTTGGGTAAAACAAGTACATATCTTTCCCTTCTTGGACCTGTCTTTTTTTCCCACCTTTCTGTCCACTGTCATGTCAACAATCTTCCTATGTACTAATTCTTAACAAAAATTACTAGTAGGCCAATATTTCTGGTGGCCTTTCTTTCCTTACCTTTCATTTCCCTCTACCCATCATTTCACCTGCTCGCTATTAAGAAACATTCTCTTTTGTTATCCAGGAAAGTTTCTAGCTGTGTTGCTTCATTTTCCTATAAATATTTAATGCACATTATTACTGGGAAGTATTCCCCTGTCCCAGACAAGCCAAAGAACCTTTCAAGCTTAGTGTTTTTTTTCAGGCTCAGCAGGTAGGCTGCCAGGTGTGGAAGAACCCTCTAATTAAGCAAGCCAGTTCTGCCTTCAGAGAATTAAGTACTCTTGCCTGAGCAGAGACCATAAATTCACTTAACCCACATGGTGCTTCTGTATGAAGCCTAAATCTGCTCCACTTACACATTGAATAGTTAGGAGCAGTGGCTCTACCATACACCTGAGAGTATTGCTGCATCTGTATGTAGAGCATGAAAGACAATCACCAGGGTCTCTAGCACAACTCTAGGGAAGATTTTATTTGGGTCACTGGTTTATGTGGTAGATGAAGCAAAAGCTATGGCTATGCAAATGTACTTTCCAGTATGTTACTTAAAGCAATGGAACTGTATTAACACTGTGTTTGCGCAGTGATTTTATGATTCCGTTTGGATCACAGCCATTTCTTTTCACAGCCCTGATGATTTAAATCTAATTTTCTTACCAATTATTTTACCACAGATGAAAGTATCCAGAAATTCAATACATTCAAAACCACTATTCAGAAGGGCAAAGGAGACTCATATGCACACCATAGCATGACGAATATGACACAAGCATTATTAGAGATGCTTATGGGAAAAAGCTCTGTTTACAGAAATAGTACTGGAAAGGGAATGTTGAACCTGAAATCGCAGCCTGTTTAATTGGAAACCTATTTCTAAGACTCATTGCAGAAGAGATGGGTGATGGCAGGTGGTCCTCCCTCACATCTTACTGAACCGGAGCAACTCCTGAAGAAGATTGAAGTGGTTCAGATGGACTTAGATTGGCAACATAAGGGTGAATTATTTTTGGTGCTCAACATGGGGCTCAATAATGGCATATCTGACCAGAGTGTGTCTAACAGTATTTGTGATAAGCATTTATTGTTTCAGATTCAGTGGCTCTCAAAGTTGTTGCTCTTGATCTCGAAGTTTCAGCATGTTGTACTTTACTTACAGCCATGACACCAGTATTTGCTGTTTTAGTGTTTATCATGGTCAGTGATCAGCATTTTCTCTGTTCCAGAAGTTAGTATGTGTGCTACAGTGCACAATGCAAAAGCAGAAGCATACAGCTACCTTAACTCCCTCTTTGCTTTTACCATCCCCATCACAGCATGACAACCCCCAGTAGCAAAGCCGGCTACGTGGAGTCCATAATTTTTACACAATTTAAGCCAAGACTCCTGCTGTAAAGTCCATTTCTTCTCTTAAAGCACTGCTAATTAGGCATGCAATTTAGAGAATCACAGAATAGTTAGGGTTGGAAAGGATCTTAAGATTATCAAGTTCCAACCCCCCTGCTGTGGGTGGGGACACCTTGCACTAAACCATGTCACCCAAGACTCCTGGAAAAAACAAAACTCTAAAGAAGAACTTTATACCCATTGGGTTCAAGACTTCCTTCCATACTCAACTACTGTGCTGTCTATGAAGCCCTGCTATTCCTGCAGTGTCCTGAAAACTGTCTGGGACAGGGCTCTTTTACTTAATACTTCCCATGCCCATCGGAACTCTCTTCTGCAAGGCTACTATTAAAAAAACGTTGCAGGGCCTGTTATAAACCCCATCCTCTTTATTCTTTCACATACTGCCTTAACTCAGAGAAAAGACATCATGGATTACCACATACCTTCATAGGGACAAGAAACCCATCGGAGAGAATAAAGTTGTGAAGGATGGTCCCCAAAACAAAACATGTTCCAAAACATTTAGTTTGGACATGAGCAACAAATCCACTGAAACATCAAAGTGGGTGGAAAGTGTGAGAAAGGGGTGGTACTGAGATGGATAAATTGCAGAAAGGGACAGCTATGGAACCTGCCTTGGCAAGCCTTCTGAGCTGCACATCCATCTGTTCCACACTAATCTGACTCCACTGGGTTTAGTCCAATCACCAATGCTGCTCTGAAAATACAGATATAAGTGTCAACAACTTTTGGTAAAGGCAAGCTTCTGCTGCCTAACAGACAAATGGATACAGAGGAAAGCCCATTGCTCAGCAATAGCTCCTGGATCTTATTTTTTTCCAGCCCTTCACCACCACTACCTAAAAACCACACAAAATAATTCATCTTCTCAAATTTACGAATGTGCATATATATATGTATGTATATATAAAATATACCTTTCTTGAGCTATTAAACACACAGGCAACATACAGGTGCGCCTGGGAATTTGGAAGAAACTGCTGCACCCCTCCTGGCAATAGAAATGCTGTGAGCAAAATTATAGAAAACATCCAGTACATCTATTTTTAACCTTGCCTAAGAAAAACATCTTGAGGGAAACAGACCTTTACAAGGCTGATTTTCCTCACTTCTGAAGTGGAATATTCTTGCTTTCTGAATTTTTACTTCACAATTTTAATGATTCAAGGAAGCTATTGGTATTAAAAATAAGGCTCAAAATGAAGCTACAAAGGTTGTTTTGCTCTGGGATTGTCTTGCAATTGGTTAACTTCAGAACAGAGATATTTTTACTCTGCATATCCTAAAATACAGCAGGTACAATTTCAAAAACAAAAAAAATATTGAAAATCTTTAGTATTTTAAACTTAAAAGGGAATATCAAAATTATAACACTTTTGGGGTCAAATTAAAAGTACAACATTCAAAATACATTCTAAGCTTTAATTTTTCTAAAAAAAAAATCTTACATTAATGGAAACACTAATGTCCCAAAGTTTCTTGAGCAACTGTGCATCTTGTCAACTTTGTTTCATTTGCTTATTGTCTGATATAGCTACTTCAAATGGTTTTGCAGATACATGCATTAGTGACATTTATTTTTTCAGCATCTTGAGCTCTTTACTGGCCTTTTGAGGAAAAGAGCACTTGAAGCACAGTTAAAGGGTATAATGAGTTTACCTAAACCTGGCAGTGAAATCTGTAGGTACTATATACATGATAAGCCAGTGAAACCTGTAGATACTATATACATGATAAGATGAGAGAAATTATTGCAAAGAGGTTAAGAAGCTGCATTTGCATTGTCTCTGAAAGCATCCAAGAAGCATATAAGGTACTCTACATTTGAACCATAAAAAGAAAACAGTTCATTTAAACTCTTGTAATAAAAATCTCCTATTAAACCCCTTCTCTTTAAAGTTCTCCATATATTAACAAATTTCCCTCATGATGGTTTAAAACAATCCATCAGATAGTCAATTTCAGACTTTTGTATTGCATGGAGTTTTTAATGGAAAGTGAATAAAGAATATGAGCAAGTAATCTCTTTTTTTCATATATATCAGTGAGCATAATGCAACATCAGAAGAGAAACAAGAGAAACCCACATTTGGTGGTGCTAGAATCAAACCAGTTTCTCAGGGAAACAAATGAAAAAAAAAAAACCAAAACCAACAAAAAAACACCAAAATCAACAAGCAACCAACCAACCACAAACCCCCAAACCAAAACCCAACAAAAAAACCCAAACAAACTGAACAAAAGAACCCCACAAAATCAAAACATACAAAAATTTCCCCAAACCACCAAATATTTTAATATGCAAACCAAAATATCATTTCATTTAGTACTGAAAAATTACAAGCAAATATGCTTTTCTCAGATTTCCCATTACCTTATCAAGATGAGCATGTGTATTTCCTCACCAAACTGAAAGGGAGCTTCCATTTCAAATCTTTGTCTGAATTCTATGTGCTTCCCCTGATGAAACACAGGCAATGTTACCTGTCACTGATCACATTCTCATAAAAAAACAGATAAAAAAACCCTGATCCCCGAATTCAACATGTGTCAAGTAAAATGCATTGCATCTGATAACTGCAACCTGAAATACATGAAGAGGAGTTACTTTGTGCTTTACTGACACAGCTCTGTTCTTAATGGCATTATGTTTTACAGGCAATCCTTGTTTAAGAGAGTAACATTACCTTGAATAAAAAAAATATCACAAACAGCAGAAACTTAAAGTATTTTTTTTTTTATTAAACTAAGGATACCCCAACACCTGCCTATGAATAAAAAATTACAGTGGAAGATTTATTTAACCGCAAACTGTATTCTGTGTCACAGCTTTTATTAGAATTTTTGTCAGCTGTAAAATAATTTTATGGATCATCAGTAATCATATTACTACTTACACGTAATGAAAGTTGTTATATGTATAACCACATAAAACTTCATTCAAAAATAAGTTGGGAATCTTCCACTAATCAGAGCTTCACTCCTGCTGCTTTAACACATTTTCAAATATATAATTCTGACTTGGAAATAGCTTTCTCATTCTACAAATCTCAAGATCTCTAGAACAAAACATTCAATAAATGACATGAAAAAAGCCCACCAAAAAAACAAAACCAAACACATGCAAACAAAAAAACATAAAACCTAAACCACAAGAAAACAAAACAAAATAAAAAAAATTAAAAACATCAAATAACCAGCTTACTGGATTCTTACACATAAAAGACCCAAACTTAGTTATTCCTTTAGTGCATATAAACATGCACATGCAAACTCCATTTTATCTAACAGTGACAAATATCTGAGATACTCCTTAAGCATCCAGGCCCATTTCTTACTAATGCTCATTTTGAAAGGTTTCACATCCATTTTAATTTTTCAAGTCTTAAGAGTTGCTCTTCTGAAATTAAAGGTTTCATAGCTGTCAGTCTAGAGCAGAAGAGAAATAAATCCATATACTCCCCCAATTCTTTTCCCCTACTAAATAGCCAATTGCAAGACTAGTTGCTCTCTTGCCTTGCAGTTTCAACAGTTTAACAGTTGGAGGCCGTTGAGAGACTTGATCGGTGAGAGGCACCTTCGTGGATGCTAAACCACCACCATTGAGAAGGAATTGCTTCATAGACTCAGAACAGTTTTCCAACCAGAGAAACGCTTAGCTAGCAAGAGGTTTCTGTACTCCAGGGTGTTGTCTCTCCATAACCTCCTGCCTGATTTCAGACAGATCAGACATACTGTCCACATCATTCTAGCATCAGAACAAAAGTTCTGTTATTTCAGTAAGCGAGACTGGAATACCAGCTGGTTGAATTTAGATGCAGATGAAAGACTGGAATTACACCCCTTTTCCCCAGAGACTGATTAACAAGAAAAATTACAATTCATTCATCTGTTTCTATTTTGGGTTTACTTTTGTTATATGAACACATGAAACCAAACTGAACACATATCCTTTGCAAATTATTCAAAGCTGAACTTTTAATGGACTTTATTCTGAAAATCAGCTTAATGCATAATCCCTTACTTGTCTTAGAGATTTAATTTCCACTGTGCAGATTTACAGAATTCAACACGGCACCCAAGGTGGAAGCTCACAGCACAAGAACAGAGAGATCACTATTCAGCCAACCTCAATTAGCTTTGCCTGAAGTGGGCAACCTCATTCTGCTGCTCATGCATACTAGACACAGAAGGTTGCTTTGTAACCTTTTCCTGTATCCTAGACTATACATAGCTTTAAACCATGAAAGACTAATCTGCTAACTAGATTTCCAAGTAAACTTTCCAGGAAGAAAGCTGTCTAGGAAAGGCACAGTGCAGTCCTTTTTGTGCTCATGCATCACTCACTTTCAGAAGCACAGAATGCTTTTCCTTGGGAGCTGCATTAACAGTGAAAGGAGTGATACTGGTGTCTTCCACCTTTTCAGCCTTAGCCACGAGCTAGAAGAAGGAAACAAAGAGTTTATCTGATGTCTATACTTCCAGAAGCCTCAATACAATTACTTTTTTTTTTATTTGCATTTAATCTCAAAAACAAAGGCATTGGAACACTTTTTTTGATGACTGGAGTATAAGAAAATATACAGGAGACATCTTTTAATTAGTATTCAGCAATTTAAGGGTAGGGATTTCAAGGCTTTTGAAGTCTGATAACTTAAAGAACCTCTGCATTTTACAAGGTAAGAGCTAACTGTCATTATTATATTCTTCCATGTGTCTCTGGGGAAACAATTTACTGCTGAAACAGCTTTCCTTACTCTTTAAAACAAGAAATCTGCCCTGAGCAGCTACAGGGCAACAAAGACGATAAAATAAATAAGATTTGAGATTTTATTATTCACTCATACCTTAGTATTCATTTTATGAAGCCAAAGAAAAACATCACATACAGATTTAGTTACAATTATACATACATATCTTAGGATTGAAATTCACAATTAAGAGGTGATTTTGGGGATTATGCTTAATTATAGGTTGGCCTAAACTAAACTAACAAATTTCATCCACCTGAACTTTTGATTCACAGGAAGTCTGATTTGCATATTGATCAAGGAATTTCAACATCTCTGTGTATTTCTGAGAAATAAAACCAGCGTCTTGACTTTCTAAGACTCTAAGGAAAAAAAAAAAAAAAACAGACCTAATAATTTTTATTCTTTCAATTACAGTTTTAAGCTATCCATAGCTTTGCCAAATTGAACTAGAAGGGGGAAAGATGCATAAAGAAAAAGGTGAGATCACTGGGAACAATTGAAACTTTGGGAACAAAATAGGATATGCCACCCTTTCATGTTAGCTAGGTCAGTGGTAAACAGTTGGAGTTATTACTCCATAATTTAATTCAGATATGTCTAACAGTCATACATGAGTTTCCCATCCTTTGTGCTGCCATATAAAGGCATGTTTGCTGAAGGATCAAGATAGGAGAAGGAGATGGAGGACAATTTTCAAATAACTTGGATGTCTAGGTGGCCCATGAATATCTTTGAAATTCTTGTCACTATAGCACAATAATACTGCTTATGTGGGATATGTTAGTGTTGAACTGAAGCAGAGAAATTCCGGGGTTTGCTTGTTGACTTATCCAAACAACCATCAAGCAAATCTTAGTTATTTAAAAGCAATTCTGAGAACACTACTGAGTGCACTGCAATACAGAAACAGGTTTCCAGAATATAGCAGAAGATTTGAACTGTACACATGCACAGCATGAACGTTTAAATTTATTTGAGTAGGAGACCGTATTTTGCAAAGCACGCTTCTTCAGTGATTAGCAATGCCTTATTTAAAGGCTGTTAACTTACCACTTAAATCAGTGGCTAGGAACACTTACAGGTGAGACAGGACCAAAATATCCATACTCGTTCCTTCAGTTCTTTAGGCTATTTAATGTTTCCTCAAGTAATCGGCACATTTTTGTTAATTATTTCATTCCCTCCTTCTGTCTGCTTATTAGAATAGAAAATAGGCCATTATAAGCCAACAAGAAGACAATCTTTAATTTTTGCATTGTCCAAAACTTTTAATGTGTTTATCATGTATGTCTGCAGTAACCCCGTTATCGTTAAACATTTCCACTGAAATACTGTAATTTAGGCTAAATATCGCCATGATGACAAGTTCTTTTCAAAAGCTTCCAAAGGTGGTTAAATGCTTAAAGAGAAAATAAAGAAGAAAAAAAAAAAGGAAAACAAGCAGCAAAGTAAGCTTTAGAGTTCTCTTTCTGTAATCTGAACTTGAAAACTTATCCAAAATGCTTCTGAAGTATAAGGATTGGAATTGTACCAAGTTATACTTTCAGTATGTGCATATGCTGATAAACAGACCATATATTTCCAAATATGCATTGTTACTTTGTTAAATATGTTAAAAACTGATAATCTCTGAGAAAATATTTATTTTATTGTTATTATTTATAGCTTGCTGCACATCTGCTCCATGTAGCCACTTGAAAAACAAAGGAAGAAATAAAGAGAAGTGCCAGTAGCTATGTTGGATAGAATCATAAAATCATAGAATCATAGAATAGTTAGGGTTGGAAAGGACTTTAAAATCATCTAGTTCCAACCCCCCTGCCATTAGCAGGGACACCTCCCACTAAACCATGCCACCCAAGACTATGTCCAACCCGACCTTGAGCACTGCCAGCGATGGAGCACTCAAAACTTCCCTGGGAAACCCATTCCAGTGCCTCACCACCCTTACAGTAAAGAATTTCTGCCTCAGATCCCATCTAAACTTCCCCTGTTTA
>JASSUY010040261.1:5415-16329 GCA_032466535.1 Forpus xanthops | reverse complement strand
TGTAAGGATGGTGAGGCACTGGAATGGGTTGCCCAGGGAAGTTGTGAATGCTCCATCGCTGGCAGTGTTCAAGGCTGAGCTTCACATAGCCTTGGGTGGCATGGTTTAGAGGGAGGTGTCCCTGCCCCTGGCAGGGGGGGTGGAACTAGATGATCTTAGGGGCCTTTCCAACCCTAACTATTCTATGATTCTATGATTTCCTGGGAGAGCTCAGTTAAATGTGAACAACTTGGTGCCTAGACAAACAACAGAAAGCCCAAATGAAATGGAAAAAAATCTTTGTTTTCACTTTCAGTTTCATCAGCTTTAAAGTTCAGCTTTGCTGATACCTGTCAGGTCACAGCATGGCAGGACCAATGTTCCTGCCACGTCTTGGTTTGTATGGATTCTGGGAAAAAGGCTGAGAAGTGGGAGCTTTTCTCCAGATGGTATCACTATTCTACTTCTTGTTTCAAATGAGGATGAAAAACTGTCAGGGTCTTCAAAATAATCTTTTCCGTAAAATGCATCCTAATTTTGAAATGAACTAATACAAACATACAAACTTCAAGACATGCTCCTGTCAGTCTATGCACTGAATAATCTCTCAGTCACTCCCAAATGCTCACCAACTTCATCTGATATCAGTTTAACCCAGGTTATCTTCTATTGCGTAGGATCACCCAGTGAGTGTGTTTGTCCTCAGTTTGGTGAAATACAAATGAATGAAAATATCAAAGATGATCCTGGATGATCCTTTAAAATTGCTGGAATTAGGTTTATCACTGCATTAATTTCTCAGAAACAGCGCCACTTAAATGATATCCAATGTGATTATAAAAATCAGGCAGATGCATTTAGACCTTAGAGAGTATAAAATGCCTTAAAAATAAACCCAAAAGAAATCCCATTTTTTTCTTTCTGCAACTGAACTTACACTAAAAATATCCGTCACAGTCACTCTTAATGGATACTGACATTCAGAAGCATTTCTGTATTTCTTTCAGTGCCAAATCATCTGACAAATTCCTTTAAACCTACCTAAAACCCGACAAACTCTTTGTTCTAAAGAACAAAGAAGCTGTTAAAGCAGGTTTCCTGGGAAACAGACACAATGGCATAAATAGTGCTTCTTAGCCTTCCCCTGTGCTGTGCCAGATAAATTTCAGAGTTATTTAAAGTAACGTTAAATTATGGATGCTGTCATTAATTACTAATGAGGTTTCATCTTCTGAGGCAAGTTAAGAAGGGTACATTTGTGACTTATTGTCACTTTTCAACTAGTGCTCAAACACTAGAAACATAAGGACTGGGTCTCAGTTTTTTGAATCTGGTTCCCTTGTCTCCTACTGCTGCTTTGCAGAACCAAAGAGCATCAACGTGGCTGCTGCTCTGGAGGGGGGTGTATGACTGACAGGTTAAAACCTACAGGTAAGGATCTGAATTCAAAATTGCACGCCTGAAACTAAGAAGCTACTGCTGTGGGATTTGGGCTTTCCTCTCTCCATTTTTACCCTATCCATTATTCTTTGAGGATCACTTATTAACAAGCTGTCATAGCTGAGAACTGCAATGGCGAAATTCAATTCTCTAAATGCCCACTACCAATTTGGCACTTCAGCAACGAAAAACTCAGGAACCCCAAAAATTTGTCTTGACTTTCTTTCCTATGTCAGGAGCCATGAAAGCAAGATTGTGTCCTACTTTTTTTCCATCTCATACTTGTATTCTGGCTTCATCTTTGAATTATTCAACTTTAAAAAAGCACTAATTCACTGAACTATCTCATGGCTGTGCTAAAAGGAAATTTCCAAAGGAAAACTAAAGTAGTGAGTCAGGTTTGGGAAGGCATTTCCAGTTTTCATCCTGAACTGCAGAAATGGAGTACCGCACAGACAATCATCCTGCAGCTAGTAACCAGAGTTTGAAGAGGCTTTCCCTGCAAGTTAAGAGAGGGATTTGGGAAAGGGAGAGGATATCCTTTGGTGGCAAGTCAGAACTTGCCAACCTTTCTAGAAAGATGCGTTGAAAAGAGCAGCTAGATGCATACAAGAAGAATTGTATTACAGGTCAGGTTCATAAGCTTAACTGGAGAAGCAAAAGGAAAAACAGAAGAGTCAGTAACGCACAAAGGACTACAGAATTGCAAGTGTGCACACACACACATGGATCTTTCTGCATCTCTACTCTGAAATTGCCTAAATAGCTTGAGCTGGTTTTTTTCAACCACATTTGGTTCTCCCTGCCCTGAATTCAGGTCTTTCCAAAACACTCTTCAGAACTGTAATATTTATGCTGAATATTATCCATTTGTGAAAGCTGTAGCTATACTGCACTGCTGTCACATTTTCATCTTTAAAATTGATTTAGCCTAACGATGCTGCTTGTCAAAGGAGTACTCCTTCATTTGCACTCAGCCAAGCGCTTAGCATCACTTGCACACCAAACCTCGTGCTACAAAGATGCATTATTCATCATCCTCATATGCCTATGCACATTCCTTAGCAGAAGCCCAGGCAGACATTTTGTCAGCACTCCAAATGGCTTGGCCAGTGGATGCAGTGAATAAACTGAGCTGGAGAAACCCCATCAAAATACACCACAGTGCAGTGGGGGAGCAGAAAGCATCCTGAAGTCCTTGGGATTTAAGGGATACGAAGACAAGATACAAAGGGACAGAACAGGAGCTGAAACCAACAGTGCCTCTCCATCACTGCAGCAGTGTCATAACTGACAGCAGGAGTGGAAGAAAGAAAACCCTGGAATAAAAAGACAAACAAAATGCCTCGGCACCTAGTCGAACAAGACTCAGAATACACCCCCTGAGAGCACAGGTTCTTGATAGCTTGAAAACAAAACTTGTGCTTTCCTCCCTTTTCCCCAACAAACATCTTTTTATAAGCTCTGGTTTTCCCTTACAGGGAGAAGGCTGGGCTGCAGGACAAGGAGGAGCAGAAAAAACTAATGGCAAGTCCTGCATTAGGTTCTTTGAACCATCAGCTTTGCCTGTTAATTGGTCTTATTTCCATGAATAGTATGTTGGTATTTCACTCTGCCCAAATTAGCTTGCCCAAAGCTTGAGAATTGGCTCACAGGCAGACTGGCTCCCTGCTGCGTTTGGATCTGAGCCTTTTCAGTTGATTCTCCATCTCCAGAGGATATCAATTAAACCTCTACTATATTCTACAGGCTGTGTCTGTTTGTGTCACACACACAAAAAACTTACTTGACTGGAACAGGCCTTTAGAAGAACAACCTGCTGTGGGGAGGTTAGATAACAGGTTTTTAACACAGTAGACGCACTTCAAACATCTCAGGCCTTGCGACCTTTGACTTCTTGAGGCTAAGATTAGAATATATCAAGGATTTTAAATGCTCTTGAAATCACATACTGATACTACGAGTGCTTTGAAATGGAGAGTGATAGTATATATCGAGTCTTTAAACTCATTCATGAAAAACATTACAGGACTTTTTTCCCACTCCTCCCTCCAATTTCATGCTTCGCATTTTGAGCGCCAAGGACTGGGATAGTCCCCATTCAACACTGAAACATCAGAAAAGGGGAGTTATCTTTCAAAGGTTATCAAATTGCTTCTCTGAGCAGTTAATATCCACATTTTGAAAGGAAAACCCCACACCAATAACTCACACACACATCAAAGAAGTCAGGAGCTATCAGCTACCAAGTCTTCAGATTCACATCCTAAAATACTGTTCCTAGTTTTAACTTAATTGAGCCTGCATTATTTAGTATTTCTAATATTGGAAAGATGGAGAACTTTCTGAGAAGTCACAGAAAAGTATCAGAAAAGTACTTTCTGGGGAAGCTTCTATAAAGAGATGTATGCTAACTGGGATTAACCTATATTTAAAAGAACAGTAATCAGAAAGGGACATTTCATTAACAACTTTAATTATTTCCAAATCCCTATACAGGTCATACCCCATTAACACAAATGGCTTTTTTAATTTTCATTTACTTAGCAGCTCTGTAAGTCATTCCAATTAACAAGTGTGGGGTGGGGAACACTTATAAAAAATTGTGCCTGTTTCCTGACCTGAAAGCACAGCAACTTGCATTCTCCAACCCTCTATCACTTCTCAAGGTTACAGTTTTCACAGGGGATTGTGAAGGGGCCTCCAATTTAAATTCATGCTCCAGGATACTCAGCTGATGTCCAATGCCTCTAGCTCAGGGCGTAGAATTCCCACAACTCTGTACATAACTGTGCTTTAGTCATGTAACTGGAGCATTTTCCTTAAGAGAATAAACTGTTAAGTTTCAAGTTGCAACAGATGATAAAGAATGCTTCAAGTCACTACTAGATAGCTTTTCATGTTAAACAGGGGCCCAGTCTTGCTCAAAAGATTTGGGCACTGCTGGATTAACCCTAAATTGCTGAACACTTAAATTTTGCACTGCTAAAATCTCTAATCTTCACTGCATGAGAAAACAAGGTAGAAAAGAGCCCCCTTTTTTTTTTTTCTTTTTTGAATATTTGTTTTTTGTCAAAAACCTGAGACTTCAGCAGTCTCCTGAGGAAAGCCATAAATACTGACTAGCCCAGACTGATAAGTGGTACTCTAAGACTATCTGCACCTGAGAAAGTGTCTAGCCTCATTAGTGCTGCAGAGGTTTCCTGAAGGTGAAGTTCACCCCCCATGTTTTCTGTCCCCTCGGTGTAATGACCTAATACATGTTCTGTGACTAAGTTTCCAGCTTGCACAGATGTTGCCTAAAACACAGCTTCAGCAATAAGAGAGCCACGGCCAGTACTCATCAGTCAATAAAAACAATCATAGACAATGCAATCGGCTAGTCACAGCCATTCTGGAATTAAACAGAGATCTAATATCTCTCATTTTCATGTAGTTGTAGCTACAGAATTAATCAGAGGTGGTTTCAGCAGTGCTAGAGTGCCAGCTGTATACATGCTGGGCATGACACTGTTCAGAAAGATGGAGTTACCTCGTTTTCCTGGGTGAAATCAAGAGCATCTTCCCCTGATGCAAGCAGAGTATGAAGAATCCTTTGTTTCACCTGTTCCCATTCAACCAGCATTGATTCTCGGTGATACTCCTCAGCCATAGCAAAAGTCTATTGGTGAAAAAGAACAGCTAAGGAACACACAAAACCACCAAACAGCCCAGCTCTGCTATTAATAGAGCAGCTCAAAAATAAAACATGAAACAGCAATTAGATAAATTGATAGGTCAGCCCTCAAGCTAATGATGAGCTACGTATTATTTTAAGAGGCTTCCTTTTCAGGTACAAGGAGATTCAGAAACTAGGCAGGGCGTGTGTGTAATTAAGACAACTCTCACATTTTCCCAGCTGGTAAAACAAGGAGTCTGTGTCTCTTTCATGATACCGTAGTACACACAAAACTTGGGAAGTTAACACACCTCTGTTAAGAATGCATTAAGAGATGTGTTTTTATTACCCATATTTTATTTTCAGGTTTTTACCAGTATGCTCTTCTTTTAAATATGGAATAGGATAAAATAAAAGTATTAAAGAATTAACCAGCGACAAAGAATCAGAAAGCCGCTTTCATCAGGAATATGACTCAGTAAAGCATGCAGTAATATCGTATCCCAAGAAAAAAAACATCCTTTCACCTTTAAAATGGCTGATGTACTATATTGTCTTCAGATCAAATTAGGGAACTCATGGAATGAAACAGCTTTTCCCTCAATATTCTATATTCTTGCAATAGCATTAGGATAGAGACAGTGCTTCACTACCTTTATTGTCATTAAGTAATCCAGGACAGGAAATAAAGAATATTTCCACTAATTCTAAATAGAGAGTAAGCTATATTGGATCTTTCACTTTTTTACCTTTCCAACCTCCTCTGTCTTCCACAGCTTTGTGCTGTTGGGTACATAAGTAAATGTCTTGGCTGGCTGGCTAAGTTCTTATCTCATTAACAGCCCACTGTTAGGATATTGTCAATTAAGGGTAAAACATTCCCCTGAATAATTGATAAGAGGCAGTAACATTGAATTACAGCGCATGCATGCGACTAGGGCGTGAGATTTGTGTTCTTTTTATATAAATTCACTTTATACTTTCATGGTAGAATACAGGTCTTACTCTTACCTTCACTATAATAATTTCAACAGGTTTTTAAGTACACTTCAATAATTTCAGTATAATTATATTTAATTAAAATAATTTAATAATGGTTAAGTACTATTTCTTATCATTTGAAAGAAACACAGACACTGCTCCAGACCTGATGGCCCAAAGTGTACACAAAGGAAAACAATTGTAACTTAAGTGCTAGGAAGCATGCAATGACATTTTCAAGCAGCAGCTTTAAGACAAACAACAGGAAGATTATTACACGTATTTCTGTACTGCATAATTTCAATTTGTTATCATGCCCCAGAACATGATAGATACAAAAAGCATAAATAGATTCAGAAACAGGATCAGACAGATTGAATATCAGAAAACAACTTCTAGCTCAGAAAATCTCTGGAACAACTACTTGCTCAGAGGTAAAGACAGATGAAATTAACAAGGAAAGGCTGTCTTTTTTACATACAGACTAATTACTGGTCCCTTTCACGAGAAGAAAGCTGGACTCAGTAAACCCTGAGTTTAAGTGACAACTCTTACTTTCTTATTGCAGCTTTTTCCTTTGTACTGCTTCAAAAAACCTTTATTCATTCCTATACGAGAGAATCCCTTTGGACAATGTGATGCTGTATGGTATTCTAGCTCTCCCTCAAACACAAGAATTAAACCATGCAGCACTTCTGCTACAAAGGTCTGAATGCAGTATGCACTTCAACAACTCCTGTAACCTGGAGAAACAGCTACAATAAACACACTGAGTATCACTGCTGTATGGGAAGTGAGTGGCACAAGGCACTTCTCGGAGCAAAAAAGGAAATAAACCCCATGTTCTAAGCATTAGCACCTCTAGAAAAGGCAGCAACCATGAGGAGAGGGCTCGAGTGAGTGTGCTGCGCCTTATGAACAACAGCTTCTCTGTTCAGATCCTGCCTGTACTAAACACTGCAGTGGAAGTATGACTGACAAATAATTTTTTTTGCAGTCTCAGAACCTCTTAAATTCCACTAGTTTGTTAAATATCTAATTTACTAATTCCTTACACCCTTTTTTTTTTAAAGGAAAATGTGCTCTTGCCTCCGACTTACCCTCTTCCTCGACTCCTCAATGGCTGACAGCAATGCATTGTCTTTTTCATTCTTCAGGAACCCCTACAGAAAAGGGGAAAGAGAGCTTTAGTCAAACAAAATCAGCCTTGCACTAACATCAGGTACATTATGTAGCACTCAGATCTGCCTATCCTGAGCACTGCTCAGAGCTCCCCCCAGTCCACTTCTGAGGAGTTTAAAGGTCACTATACTTCAGCAGGGGTACAGTAAGATGCCCATACAAAGCAATGTGAAAATGAAAATGCATTAATCCTCTGGTTTAATATGCATTAAATCCTAGTGAAATGTCCTGTTTCTATTCTCTTTTATCTCTGTGTCCCAGCAACTGCTTCCTCTTGCTATCCATTTGAGAGAGCAAGGATGAAAGCTGGTAGGAGCGATAAGCCAAGATAAGATTGTTGGACTTAAGTATGTTAAAAAAAAATAAAATGGGTTTTCACTTGTCAGCTTCAGGCAGAAGTGGAGCTCTTGGGAGGCCTGATAGGAACTGTGAAAAAGAGCCTTAAAAATAGTTGGGGAAGGTTGGAAATAACTAAATAGTTGGAAAGCATACAGGAAATGTTTACTGCACAGCCTTTCTCCATGCATAAAGCTGGAGTGGGTAAAAAGTATTACATAAGAATGGTACTTTAAATTTTCAGTATATCAGTAAATCTTAAACAGGTCTGGTGTATATGAACAGATGGATTCAGATGAGCTGTTAGCTCCTTATTCCAAAGGTTACTTTCATGACCCATACTAGGACACATGCCACACTTCGAATTTTAAACAAATACAGCACAGCAACACACACAGGCAACAGACAGGAAATGTTTATACACCTTAACTCAAATATCTTCCCTTTGCATTTCACTGTTATACCACCAATTATATCACCGACCACCAACTTGATTTGTATTATCAGACTTGAATTTAATCATTACTCAATCATAAAAAAAGGAAAAGAAGCCTTTGTTTCCTCTAAAGTCATCAACTAGAATATGGCTGACTCCATTAAGAGCTACTATCTTAAAAGTCTTTAAAAAAAGTGTGCTCAACTCCACAGCTTCAAACTTCAAAGCCTCCAAGAAATCCAGGCAGTGGGAATTCAGCGTACCATGCTTTATGCTTATGAGGATCCACAACTGCAGCAGCATCCAACTGAACTTACTGGAAATTAGGAGACATTCATGGCCATTGTTCCCCACATCTTCCTGCAAACAAATGCTTCCTGCCCCAGCAATCTGAGGATATAGGTCTTGATCCACACAAGCTAGGTAGAGCTGAGGTTCCCCAGAGGAGCATGGAACCTGTGGCCGGACAGACATCTACTGTCATAGGCATTTGTATCTTGGGGAAAACATTGATCATAGGTGTTTGAAATAGTCCTGCAGCAGCACTTGGTGCAACCACAGGTATCACAGATTGCTACTTAGGTCTGGGAGGTGAGGAGAGTTTGAAATCTCCCCAAATGGAATAAATCTGTCAGGATACCACCACATAGGTGTGCTGTCTGTCTTTCTGTTCCACAGCATCAGCATGCATGCAAAATAAAGACTGCTGTACCCTTTCCTTGTGATAAATGTAGAACAAGCATTTGGGGTACTGGAGAGTCTGTGACTCCACCCTAAGCTGGAAATAGGGACATGACCCTTTTCTGTATGCCAAACGGGGAACCAACTGCTGTCCTGTGAGAAGACAGAAACAGCCCTTGAATTATATACAGGAGAGAGCAGCCACTTCTACATAGCCTATTCTTCATCTCATTATCTGCCACGTCCTGCTTTATTTTTAGATGTACCCACAGAGAAAGTGCAGTTACAGTCTGAAAAAGGTAAGTGAAATCCAGGTCCCTGAGCATGCCTGGGGACCAACTATTACAGCAGCTGTTACCAAGGAAAGGGCTGCTGCAGTCACCTGATCTTGGCTCCATCCTGGATGGAGATGTGGCTTTGTAGGTCTGTCCATGTCTGCATGGCTGGAAGGACTTTGGAGGGCAACAAGTTTGCTATTTCCCTGCTTCCAACCTAAACTGGAGAAAAATTGTCTGTAATTATAACAATTCTAGACCTTTAAAGCACACACCATCTTCTGAGCAGAAGACGCAGCCCCACTTCTGACAGTAGGGATCTGATGTTGCAGAGAACACTGCGTTTGCCATATCATAACAGTGCTGTTAATTTTACAGGCAAGAAAAGCCCACTGTCTCCAAGATAAAGACCTACAGTTTTCTGTAAAGGTGATGAGCACACTGTGAGCACTGGGCTCCTGAGCCTCCTGATAGATACAGGTCCTACCTTACTGTCTACAGCCCTCTCCTCTCTCCTTGGAGGGACCTGTGTCCTGTGCTGAGCATGTATCTGCCCAGAAAGGTACACAGCAATGATGGTAATCAGGAGAGCAATTTAAGATGCGCACAAACTTCTTGAAGTCAATAAATCCAGGCTGAGCAACTTTCTTAATGAAACCTCCCTGCTCCCAGAATGCTCACCACGCCATTTAAGTACATTACACTGAACATCAATTAGGGGATGATAGTTGTCTTTTTCAACCTCGAAACCTACTCCTTTAGCAAATTAAGGTCCTTACACATTCCAAATAATATCTGTAATGCCTCACTGAGAAGAGGTACATTGTAAAAAGGTTACCCTATGCCTTGCACTAAACATTACAACTATAGTATGACAACTGTTGCTTCAATTAATTACGGGCTAATTGTCAAACCTCAGAAGAGGAAGTTTCAATAGCTGATGCTAGGGGTCCTGCTATTGCTCACAAGACTGCTGGCGCTTCAATAGGCCAAGAGTTCCTGGGCTTGTCACTCCAGGCTTTGATGGCCAAAATTTCACATTAAGGAAGTGAGGAGTTTCTGGGAGTTTTAACAGCATTTATTTCCTGGGTTTATTGCATTGCCACCTAGTGTTGAACTATGCTTGGTTACTGAACATTTAAATTTCACAGATGTATATAAATGCACAGAAATGCCCATGTGCTGTAAAAAAAGCTCCCTGGAACAAGAGTGGGCAGAAAGAAAGAAGACGTGTGCTTTACGCTAGAGAATTTTTCTCCTCAAAAATCCCAGGCAACATAACAGCTTTAAGGCTTCAGTATCTCTAAGGTCTGGGCCTTGAACAGCACCACTGGTTGCGCTCACTGAGTTACATCTGCCATGAACCTTTCTGCAGTCCCAGAGGCAAGGTTTGACTTTGCCACAAACACTGGCAGGCTGTAACAAGGATATGGAGGCATGGTGCCCAGTACACACAGGGAATACATGACCCACAGAGCTGGAGCAGCTCTCTCAGAGGAGATGCTACTGATTGTAGAAGGAGCAACGAAACACTACTTTATATTCTGTACCCGAAAAGAGAAGCAGGAGGAGAACAGAGATATTGTTAGGAGACAAAGGGCTATTTCACACAGCAGATGGCAAAGATAGGAATAGCTAACATGAGCATCACTAAAATCACAGAGGAAATTTTCACCTTGCAGCTCTCCATGCACAAGTTCTGCCACTGCGGGGATCCTAATGTAGCCTGAATTTTGCTGGAAAAAGAAAACTTACCTGATTTCCCTGAGGCAGGTTTATGCAAAAAGCACACAAAGCCCTCATGTCACATCATGCTGTTCTGCTTTAATGAACTGCATTTCATTTTTCTCTGTGTTACAGTGGGACTCCCACAGATTCTTCCTGTGTTGAGTTTGGGGGGGAAGTAGCACAACCCTTTTCCATCACAGGTTCTCCACAACACTCAC
>JASSUY010040260.1:0-14770 GCA_032466535.1 Forpus xanthops | reverse complement strand
AGCCGCGGCCGAGGTCGGCTGCCGCCGCAGCAGCATGTGGAGCCCGACCGAGGAGGAGAAATACGGCGTGGGTAGGTGCTGCCACATCCCCTCCCCCGCCCCGCCGACCCCCCTCCCGCTGCTCTCCGCAGCGGCCGGACAGCGGGGGCTGAGGGGGAGGCGGCGGCGGCTGCTTCCCCCCACCCCTCTTCATCCGCCGCTGCCTTTCCGAGGGGCGGCTATGGTCGCCTCAGCGGCGCTGCCCCTCCCGCTGCCCCGCAGGTAGAGAGCGGAGAGATGGCGAAGGGGGGTGGCGGGCCCCTTCTCCCCCCCTGTGCTGGTGAGGCTCTGGGGGGCTGCTGGGGCCACCGGGATGGGCTGTGCCCAGTGGGATGGGCTGTGCCCGCCGCTTCCCCTGCCCTCAGAGCCCGGCATCCCGTCAGCGGGTGCTCTGACATGGGCTATCGCCCCGAGTTCTTCCTCCGCGAAGCCACGGGCCGCGAGAAAAAAGTCGACTTTCGGGTCCCGATGGCATAAATAATCAGAAAACGAGTCGCTGAGCCCTTAATCTACTTAAGCCCGCGATTCCTTTTTTCCCTTCTCCGTTTTAATCTGCGGTTTGTGGTGATCTTGTTGATGTGGAGTTTCGGGCGAGGGAACGGCTGTGGCGCGGTGGCATTAGGGGGCGTCCGTGATGCACCTGCTCGGCCGCCGCGGGCCCCGTGCTGCCGGCGGCTCCGTTCGGCCGCGATGCCCGCGGAGCACTGCGCGCCCTGCCAGCGTCTCCTTGTGTTCCTGAGCGCGTGGTGTCGGCATTTTAGGTTGTTAGAGGTGAATCAGTTCTTATTACCACCGCGAGTCGCGTTTTCGCCGGTGGGAAAGACCATCGCTGGTTGGCGTTGGGTTTGTTTGTTTTGGTAATTTAAATGTGCAGTCATTTCTGAAGAGAGCAGAAATGTAACACCTCGTGAGGTGGAAGGAGGACACAGCCTGCCCTTAACTTCCCTTTCCTTTATTTTGATCTAATTTATAAAACCCAGATTTGTTGACATGGATGATAATGCGAGTAGGTAGCATCTGCCCTCTTTAGTTACCTAAATGCTTCATTAAATTTATACTTCTCAATTGTTCATATTGATTTTTAAGTTCCACAGTGTGTAGCAGTGACCAATTTCTGCAAATATTCAAAGTAAATATCAAAAAAGTTGCTGCAAAGGTCTGTGAACATGGGCTGTCAAAGTGGGATTTGGACAGTTGACTTGCGGGCAGTTAATGCCAGCGAATATTTAAAGCGTGTTTTGAGCAAGTCGTTAACAAGCAACAAAATGGATCAGTACTTTTTGTTAGTTTTTTATCCTTTGCAAGAAATACTTAGTACGTTGAGCGTATTTATAATGAATAGAAGTACAGATTTCATTCTTTTATAAAGTCCTACTGTGTTAGATGAGAATCTCCAAGTGTTCATATCTAAGGGCGATATGCACAAGTGGGGTAAAATAGTACAAGTCATTACTTACAGTACTGTTGCTATGTCACTGGAAGTGTAAAAACTTAACAAGCCTTGTTATGTCCTAGCCAGATGAATGTTCAGAGAATACAAAACATCCAGACTTGCTTGTATCTTACCTATTGGTAAAGGCTATCTTTGTTGTCCTAGTACTAAACTTGCTGGTATCACTGGAATAGGTACTTCGGAAAAACAACATTAATTTTTCAAGTCTTGTTGGTTTTCCTCTGTTGCAGTTACATGTCATTTCTCTTTGCTGTGTTGCAGTGTTTGAGACTCATTTTTGTTTGTTTGTGTTTGGCCTGTGTTCTCAAATAAGAAAACACGTATGCTACCTGAATCAAAAAGTAGGTGAACTAATCGTTTTTACGCAGAGGCATGCGAGGAAAGGGTAGGAAATCTTCATTTAGGCTGTAAACAAGTCTAAAAGAGGCAGCTGGAAGACAGTGAATGAAAACAAATGCTAATGAGTAGTCTGTAGCCTTGAGAATATTCCTGTGAAGTTGGGTTTTCCTTTCCAGACAATGCATATATCAGTAGGTCTGAGATAATGGCTAAGTCTGAAGGATTTTGGTGATCTCTGGGCAAGTTTGCTTTATTCTTGGGCAGCTTTAATTACTTTTCTTTGATTGATAAGCCTCCAAGGAGTGAGAATAGGTGAAAAACGCTGGTTAGGCCTGGAGTTTACAAGTGGGGAGAGGAGTCTCAGTTGAGAACCAGTATTTCAGAAGTAGATCTGTCATTGCTTGCTGGAGTGGTTGGGTTTGTGTTTTTTGGAGAAGCTTGTCTATAGATGGGGTGATGGAATTTCGGTTCTTTGTTTTGGCTTTTTTTCCTGATGTAAGTTATCCCGATTTCACAAATAAAATATTTGCAAAAATAATTTTCTTGGCATGGGTTCCTGTGTTGCTGGTGTGAAGTTTATGCCTTGGGCTTTAGTTGTTTAATTTTGACCACTGTCTATCACAAAAAAGCCCTGTGTTGTTTCTGTGCTCTTGTTAATGAAAATTTTTGATCTGTCTTTGGACTAAGGTAATAGACTTTATATCCCTGTGCATGTAAGTTGAGAGGGGAAAAAAAGAGTTATTTTTGCAACTAGAATACCACAAAGAGCTTTTGGGTGAAATACAACGGTATGTCTGGGTGTCCAGGCCCTGTACATACCTGTTCACATTTATGAAGGAAAGTGAAAATATCATATGAAGTAGTTAATTATGATGCTCTTCTCTTTAAAAATAAATTAGTCTGTGTTGTCTTCTTATCTAGGTAGTTGGCTCAGAGATGTTGATTTATGGAAATTGTTCCTTCAGATAAACACCATTCTCTCTCTCTCAACGTGTGGGTACAAATGGGCTTTGTATTCTGCAGTGGCTTTCAAAGAGTTTAAGCCAAAGGTATTTCTTACCTGCTTGCTGGAGCCTCTTCACAGATACCCCTTTACAGACACTTGACTTTGCACATGCTCTTGACTGCGAGAGAGCAGGTTAAGTTTACTGATGTGCATGTCCAGTGGTGCATTCTCAAGTTCTCTTTGCTTGTCTGGCTGTGATTGAAAGAAACTTTCAGTGCTTACAGTTGTAGAATGCTATTGTATTGCCCAGTTCTTATGCAAGTCATTGTATACTTCTGCAACAAAGATATTAAAGGATTACTCAGGATATTTATAAATAAATAATTAAATTGAACACTAACAACATTGAAGCTCTTTGCTTGTATTTCTCAGCTACTATAGCAACTACCTGGTAGCTGTTGTGAATAATTCCCTTCTGTTCTATTTGGAAATACTCGTGTTCAGTGGCTCTGATCCTGACTACACTTTCAGAACTTCAGACTCTGTTGAAAGGCAGACAGTTTTTTCCACAGATGCTGAAGATGACCAGTTATGAAAACAGTGGGTGAGATTTCCAAATTGGTTCTTGACGATAGCTAGCTCTCTAGCCCTCTAGTGTTTTAGGGTTTTTAAAGCAGCTGTTCTCTCTAAGAAAGTATTTACTAAAGTGATCTGATTAGTTACATTAGTCTTCTAAAGCAAGTATTAAATAATAATGAATTAAAAGAAAAAGCAGAGGGAACTCCTTAGGAAATAACTGCTAATTAAAATTTGGCAAGTGTGTGAGAGCTGATTATGTATTTCATTAGACTGTCAGTTTATGCTGCTTTATTTTTGTGCAAGGAACATGTTTAGGTAATTCACATGAAAGTGGGGGGGTTATGTTTGTTTGTTTTTAAATGTGGTTAAACCTGTACTTTGTATGGTGGATAATATTAAATATATATGTGGAGAAGAAGGAAAACCTGCCTGTGTAAACAGCATTTACTCCTAGTTTATTCAAAGAATTGGTGTTAAAATCTGGTAATTGTATCACTTAAAATGAATTTTTATCCTTGTTTTTACCGCTTTATTGGTAGCAATAAAAACCAAATACACAAGCATGAATATATATATAACTAATATTATAGCAACTGCGCCTTGCTCCTACTAAGAAAAGATGTAACATTGCAATGTCCTAGTTACAGTTCTGTGCTGCAGCTTCTTGCTTTTTGATTGCTATCTTGAGTTTTGATTTATTTTTCTTCCCCCTATCACTTAATCTTGGTTTACACATTTCCGAACTCATATTTGTGTTTGGAAAAACAGGACTGCAGAACTTCTACTCTGTTCCTACCTGTTCCTACCACTTCCTGTGGAAGGCAGCTGCTAAACAAGGAAGTGCTTTGCACAGATTGACATTGCAGGTTCTGTGTACCACTGAAGCAGCTTGTTACAGGTTTAAAATGAAAAGTTTCAGAAAGAGAGATAAAAAAGTCCCTCCCCCATATTAGGAAAAAGTCCATCTTCAGTAATCAGGGAAGTGACATCAATCATTGCAGCTGGGTTCTGTGTTACGGGACATATATATTGTATTGCACCTTCTCTTTTGTCCCCTGTTGCCAGAAACTGTACTTGCCTGGCAACAAGAGTGAGGTGACTAAGGATATTCTTCAGTGAGAAGACCTGGAACCAAAGCTGCATGGAGAGATGTACTTGTAAACCTTCTGTGCAGCACTGTTTTGGGTGTTGGTGGCAATACCTGGGGGCTTGCTCATTAGTCAGGAAAACTAGATGATCTATGGGCTTTATTCCTAAAGGCCTTTTTTTTACCCTTAGGATTTCAGAACGAACAAAAGAGTTTGTCAAGCAGGGGTCATAAAGAAAATGTATATGTGTTATTTGGCTGAATGAGAAATGAATCACACCTTGAAATGTCTCTGGAAAAGAGCAACTCCCAAGATGCACCCAAATGGAGACTTTCAGCATAGACAGAAAAGTTTAGTGAGGTTTAGTAATGTGGTAGGTAATTTTAGTTTCAGTCCAGAATAAGTCTGTATTTCTGTTGTGATATAACTTGGAGATAAAATACACTGTTTTGTGGGAAGAGGTTAATATATTTTGGCTCATTTATCTTAGAAAAGACTAGCCCAAAGACATTGTGATTACTGTTACGAATACTGAGTCTGCAGAAGTCAATGAGAATTAATCTGTAAGATATTACTAGTCTGAGGTAATCTGAACACCAGTTGTCCACAAATACATGTACAGTAGAAACTAGTGCAAACTTTCTAAATACAGGAGGAATGAGATTGAGAAAAAGCTTTTCAACTTGCTTGCAAAGAAAAGGAATGACGTGTGTATTTAGCAGTTTATCATGTGGTTTGCATGGGAGTATGGATGTGATTTTAGAGTAAGAAGTGGTAGTATCGCAATATGGGGTTTGATGCTTTGATGCTTTGATGGTTGTGAGAGCAATTCTATCTATTTTTTTGTAGTAAAACATATTACATATTCACTTAAGACCTTCAAGACTTCAGCTGCTTACCAGTAGGAGGGCAGAAGTAGTTCCTCTCTGACCTTATCCACAGGGCAGAATTAATTTTATATTCATACCAGTTTCCTAAGGTTGGAAGTCCAAGTGTTCAGGCTTTGTGTCTGAACATTTGGACTTCCTAACAATGCCTTGCATCCAGCGATGAAAGACATTTATGTTGAGAATTGGCCATCTTGGGTATACATTTCCTATAGACTTAATGAAAATTTATGGCTGGGTAGGAAAGAAAGAACTTGCTACAGTAAATGTGGATAGTAGCGCAGATAAGCAGCTACTGACTTGGTGAAAAGAATGGCTAATAAAGTTTTCTGAGGGCTCTTCCTGAAGCAACTTTTTTGATTGTTCGCTGGAGAATGTGAAGGAGAATTGTTAATGTGAAGGCGCTGTATAGACAGGAGTGCTCAAGAACAGGACTGGGAATAATGAAAGATTAGAAATCCAATGGTTCTGTGTTTGGTTTGTCATGGGACCATGAGAGAAATGGAAGGAAAATGAATATTCATTGGTAGGAAACCAGTTATTTTTCTTTCCTTTTTAATGCAGGTATCAATTACAATTAAAAGCATAATGTGTGACAGCATGCCTTGAATGTTCACTGTTCTGGGAAAATTTAGGTGATTCTTTGGTGTTACTTATTTGTATGCATTGGGTTTAAATTCATTGTCAAGTCTGTGGTACAGGAAGGGAGATTCTTCAGTGTGAAATTAGTGTGGAAAATTTGACGTTGTTTCTCTTTTGAATAATTTAAGGCATAGGAATTTGGTGTGTGACTGTGGGGTGATGATGGTGCAGGTTGTCATTTGCACTTGTATGTAGGAGGAAGAGAAGAAAGATGCTATTTTTGCTAATCCTTCTGAAGGTAGGTTTCTTAGTTTACAGTCAGTAGCACAGCTCAGCTGGACTTGAGTCTTGCTGTCTTTCAAAGCCCTTCTTTTCAGCAGTTCTGTGCTGAAAAAGTCAGACTCTGATATAAACGTCGGGGAAGCGTGTAGGAACTATGGCCAGAACTTGTGATCTAGAAAATTCTCTACCCAGTATTTGATGGCCTTTAAAATACCACAGAAAGGGGATAATTGGGAATGAGGAAGAGTTGTCTTCATGCGCACATCAGCATGTAGGTACACAAGCTTTTATGATTAATATTCTAATTATTTGGAGCATAGCTCATATGCTGAGGAGCTGTAAATGCCTGATGACCTCCAGCAAGTAGAATTATCAGTGGCCACATACATTGGCCACATACATTTCATAGCTTTGTTCTTTGAGAAATGGGAACTCTTTTCGGATGTGGATGTGAAAACACTGACCAAAGAATGAAAAGGCTTTGGAAGATTATTCAGCTCTTTAAGAGCCTGATGCAACTTTCTCCTTCAGAGCAATTTTGTTAATTTGTGTAGTGAATTAAGTTTATTGTGTTCTTCTCTCAGCTGTGATACACACTGATGAAGAGGCTAAGAGATGCATGCAGTGTAGGATCTTGGTTCAAAACCAGTTGTAACTGACAGCAGTCTTTTCACTAATTATTTTTAAGTTATGAATCAGCCTTAATATCAGTACTTTTTTACTTTCTTTGTTGCTTCAAACTCCATATGATCACTGAGCCTCAAGATGAGGAGATGAAATATCTCACTCAAGGGGCTGATGTTAAAATCAAAATTGCATTCAGATTTTTGTGTTTCAAAATGAGTGTTATGATCTCTTCTGAGATCCTGAAAGCATCTCCTAAGTTTTTTTAGCTGTAATTCCTTCCTCTTAGACATATTTTAGCATTTGTTTAAACAAGTCTTTTTAGTCAAAACTTACTGAGGTATTAGGAAGACTGGTAACTGTGGGTTTCAGCAGACCAAGTGCTCTCCAGTGTAGTTGTGATTACTTACTACAAAGATGAGACTTCCCTTTTGCCCTGCTTCGGCATTTGACTACATTTTCATTTATTGAGTGTTTCTGGATAGTAGACCTTAAGTAAAGCTTATGAAGTGGTACCAGCCAACTCCTGGTAATTAAAAGCAGGTCATCATTCTGCTTTCAGAGGTAAGTTGATACCATTTACTCTCTGAAACAGCAATAAAAGGTTTGTCTAGATATTATGAGGAAGTGTATGCACTTAAATGCTAAGTGTTGGCAATAGGTAGTTAATGGAGTGGTGAGTTGTTTTATTTTCTTTGTTTTGAAGATAGCACCCAGCATGCTGGAGCGTAGTTCAGTGAGCTTTGGCAGGTGATTTACTGTTCCAGAATGCTCTTGTTTTGGTGTATTTGAACAGCAGAGGCCTTGCTCTTCCCTCTAGTTGTGTTATGAATGAGATGTTTGTGCCAGCTATTAATGTAGAGTACCTGCCCTTTCAGTCTTCCTCTTGATAAATGAAGCCTTGCATACATGTCAGAGGAACCAGAAGAACTGTTAAATAGAAGCCCACTGAGAGACATGTATAACTTTTTACAGGCATATTTGAGTATTGGGTTGTCTACAGTCCTTTTTCTTGATGGGGTGTGTGGTCTACCAAAATGAGTTGTAAGGAAGTAGAAAATCTTTCATAGGAGACTACCACAGACAATAATCTCTAAGAAGCGATATGTATGTTTCCAGTAACTGCACCTGGATCTGGGAGGAGATGTTTTCATTTCACCCGTCTCCTACTTTGTGGAGAAAATGCCTATGGAAATGTTTGTGTCAAGTTGCCCACTTCACCAATGCGCATGTCCTCATTTATGTAAGTTATTGCATATAACATGCCTGCTGTCCAAAATGGAGCTGTATCTACCTGTGCGCCTGGCATGAAGAGAGTGAGTAGGTGAATCATCTACGTACCCATGTTTCTGTTTGAAGGCTACATTTACTGTCTCTTCCTCTGGCAATGACTCATTAGTATGAGAAGAGCTGGCCCTGGGCACAGAGAGACCAACTCTGTGAGCTGATGTGCTTGGACCTGCTGTCTGCTGACCACGCAGCTCAGCATCCGCTTGGAACAGCTTGTGCTCTGCTGTCACTAGTACTCCTCATCGCCTTGTCATGCATGCAGTAATCTGCAGCTATCCGTTCTGCCCACTTGCTGTTCTGTTTCAGCCTGAGTATGTTGATCTGTTTAGAATTATAATCAGAGTTGTGCTTTGTTTTGGGTTGATGTTTTGGTATGTCGTTTGAGTGGGTTTTTTCCCCTTTCTATAAGTATATGGTTATCTCTGTGGTCCAAGAGTTTTACACCATGGAAGGCTGCTTCTGAAGCATTGGTCTTGCAGGAACAGCTCCTCTTTTGACTCTGCAGAAGTGGGGTAGAAAATAGGCTTCTCTTTTTAAATTTATGCATCACAACAGGGCCTTAGACTGCAGCTTCTGGTTTTGGGTTGTTTTGTTGTTTTTTTTTTTTTTTCTTCAGCTCTGGAGTGACTACATTTTGGGTTTCTGACACAAGACAGTCATCTTCTTTTAATAATGAAGGAAAAAAAAAAATATTTCAAGCTGGGTGAAGGATGCAATAAGAGAAAAAAGATTTTCCCAGTGTTTCAGATGAGGTTGTCATCATTAAATAATGTATGTTTGCTTAAGCCAAGATTAGGAGAGGTAAAAATTCTTTAGGTCTCATGGACACCCCCCTCCCTCCCCCCCCCCTTCTATTATGTCAGGCAAATGCTTAATTTTTTTTATCTTAGTAGCAAATATTTTACCAAAAAGACCAATGTTCTTGTGCGTGGGTTGAAAGGTTTTTTAGGAGTCTTCTAAGCTGTCATGAGATGTCCACAAAAATTCTTTTGTGATAGACAAGTAAATATAGGCTAAACCACAGTTTTCAACTGGGATGCAGAGGCTAGTATTCTGATAAATATACTTTATAAATCTGCCCTATTCTTCTCTTTCTCCTCCTCCTCATTTACTGACCATAAATGTCAAGGTAACTAGCATGTTATGAACTTACTTAACAGTTAGGTAGGAGGACTGAAAGTCTTATGATGTAGTCAGTATAAAATGGGATGGTATATAAAATGCTATGGGATAATACCTATATTTTTGCATATGTGAACATGAATCAGTGGTGCTCTCTTGTAGCTAGCTGCATACGGCTACATTCCTGTTTGACCAGGATGTTGTTGGACGTGATCATTTTCTCCTTTGGGGAATCATTTCCAACATCTAGGCTTCATCTAGAGCACTGTACCTCACAGGATGAGGGGTGAAATTAAGAAATGGTTAGGAGACTGAAGCAAATGATGAGAGAGGAATGTCTGCGACATCTAGAGTGGTAAGACCTGTAGAAGAGGAGGATAAGAAGGGGTCTAGTTTGTGGTTAGTCACCTTTTATGGAGCTATGGAGAAGACAGAGCCAAACATTTCTGCACAGTGAGAGGAGTAGCAGTGTTAATGAATTAAAGTAAGGGAGACCAGTTTCCACAATGCATATGGTACAGCGCTGGAGCAGGTTGCTAAAGAGGTGCTGCAATCTTCAACCTCGAGGATATTCAGAAGTTGACTGGTTTCTCACTTTGTTTCCTAGTGTTCAGCAGTAAAGTGCAGCCATTTCTGGCTCATATTTGCATTCTGTGGAGCGCAAAGGTGGAGAATGACTCCACGCTCCTCTAAGCAAAGAGGGGTATAGTCGGTGTTCTTCTTCTCTTTGCAAGTTAGGTACTGGAAAGAGGGAGAAGGGCTTCAGAAACTGAAACAGCCTTTGTCTCTGCTTAAAAGGGGAGAAAAAGAAACTGCTGCATTTACTTCCCATGGAGAGGGAATGATGTATGGATGAGGGACTTTGGTGCTGCCAAAGTGGAAGTTGAATGAACTGATACAGATTTTCGGGAGAGGTGATGAGTAACTAGGATGGATGCCTGCAAAGCTAAAAGCTCAAAAGCAGTCTGTTAATATAGGTAAAGGTAGTGAACACGGCTGTGGGCTTTTGGTCTGTTCCTTCAATTCTACCTCATGCCACCAGGATGTGCGAAACTATTTTAAACAGCTCATGATTTTCCAGCCTAATCTCTATTTTTACCTCAGAGGGTAGGGGAAGGATGCTAGCAATAATTCACTTTGCTAGTGAATGATCACCTTCTTCTCAGGCATCTGTTCCTTTTTTACATGAATATTTTCATAGTGATGGCATGACTCAGTAGAAAGAGGCGGTGTTGCTAGGCAGCACTTTGAGCACTTTGCAGATGCCATGTGATGGCAGTAAGCTGCCTTGTAATAATCCATTGGTGGCAGTATTCCTGGCTGAGGTTCTGTGCAGCACAAAGAAGCATCTCTGACAGGAACAGATGCTGCCTAGCAACTGCCACTGCTCCCTTACCAACCTGAAATACCTTCACTTAATTGTAGTGTAATTTTGGTAATACACAGAACCTACAGTGTAACAGATTGCTGAAGTATATTTTCCTTCCTCAAGGTTTTGCAAAAAAGTTCATTCAGACTGTTAATAAGGTCAAAAATTCTTTAGCCCTCTTCTAAATTGTGTCTTTTGTTTAATCTCTACTCTTCGATTGTAATGTTTGGATGGCTTTTAATCAGCTTTTGATAATCTCTTTTTTTTGTATGTGTGTGTGTATTACATTAGTGCTGGCAATTCCAATCGGATTAGAGCACTGTTCTATCTCGTGTACCCATACACTCTGCAAGAAATGCTCCTTGCAGCAAAACCCTTGTGTTTTATTTGGGTAGTTAATTGGATGTGTACTGCCCTTCATACCTAATTTCTTAATATTGACCATCTTGCTTAAATAGCAGAATGTTTTAGAAGTCTGGGGTTTGTACCCTCTTTCCTTTGTCAGCATACTCACTGAATGTGGCCTGAACTTGCAAAGAAGTCTGTGTGTATCAAAATAATTTTGGGCAAATAATTGAAACTCTCACCCACAATTAATCATTTAAATACTTGGAAGCTATACTGGGAAGGTGAAAACATTCTTCTGGGTATTTGTAGAATAAAATGAAAATGTTGTAATTTTAATTTCCTTGTGGTTCTGCTTCCTTGTCAAATATCATCAGAGTCTAACTGTTCAATTTATGAGGCTGCCAGCTTTAATCAGGCACTTCCAAAAAAATTAATTATATTGTCCTTTAATTTGTTGTTAGAATGTGGAGAATTTTTTCCTTCATAAACTATATTTTTGTCTTTTAAATTATTAAACCCACAATTTTCTGTTTGCAAGAACTACTGCTTTCTCTTGGGAAAAGGTTGATAGTTCTGAGGGGCTGAGACTGGAAGGTATGTGGTGGTTTGGAAAGTATTAATTCTTTGCTGCCTGTAGGCATGATTGCGCAACACAGTTGCCTTAGAGAAAGGTAAAGCTAAATCTTGACTCTGACTGTCTTTTCCTCTGCCTGATAACTTCTATTAGTGTTGGGTTTCTTCCTTGTGCAGTTACATTGCTGTGGCTTAGAGGCTTTGCCTTGTCTGCCAGATATAAACACAACTAATAAGCATCTGTCACACTTCTTGGAAAAGAAATTATTAAGAAAAGGTAGTTTGGAAGATTCTAAATGCATAAATACTGTATAGGGGAAGAATAGAAATTGATTGTTCACTTGGTTTTAATACAGTTCCCAAAGGCACTGGTGATGCCAGATCCCAGCAACTAAAAACTGCTTTCTATATGATGCAGAAGTGAAACTTGGAGCTCTGGGGTGATGTTCTAGAATATGTGGCTGGCTCTGTAGAAGAAGCAGTATAAAAAGTGCTATGAAATACATATATAAAATTAATACTAATAAAACCTTCTAGTTTAGGAAGTCTCAATCCACAGATGACTCAAGCTGGGGAAAGCTACATCCTTGCCCTTATCTAGCACCTTTCCTCCACTTCCTGTTTTAGCCTCTGTTAAGGAAAAGATATACAGGGTTTAAAGCCATCTCACCTACTTCAGTGACTCTTACATTATATTGCGTGGAGCCTTAATTGTCATCTGGGTATTACAGGGAAGAAAATAAAGTTTACCTTTTTCAGCTGTAAAGACTAGCATGTACTGCTTGCTACTAGATACTTTTAGTAGGTGGATTAATGTAAAAACCACATTTTAAGGGAAGAGACATCCTCATCATGACATAAATTTATTAGTCTGAAGTAATTATTTTCTTAAAGTTTAATCAATATTAATCAATCGTAGGCTCAGGAATTGACTTATTTCATCTTAGCTAGTAATAGTGAGAACAACTAGTAGTTAAATATGATTTTTTTTATAAGGACGGTGCCGTTTAAGAGTCTGTTATATGTGTTTACCCAAAGTAAAAATGAACACCAAATTCTTAGTTGGTGTGATTAGAGTTGTGAGTTTAAAATATGGTTATGTGTTACAAAGCATAAATTACACCATCAGAAAACTGACATTTGTAGCATAGAACACAGTTCAGTATCTGCTGACTGTGATCATGAATTGGTAGGATATGCAATTAAGTAATTGGGGTATAGAGCAACACAACTGTAGCTGTGCTGCTTCCATGTGATACCCATGCCATTCCTTCTGAAGTTAATTTGGTCAAAGGTACACTTAGGACTCGATCAGTGCCGAACCTGAATAACTGTAGGCAGAGTGTAGGACAAAGCATTTACAGAAATTAAATGGCAGGCTTTAATCTGAAACGCGTGTTCTGTGGGTGCCAGCTAAAAGTATTGCAAGTTACCAGAATTTTAATAAGACAGATAATAATAATGAGTTGATGGCCTGGGTTCAGCTGTAGCTGTAATTTTTCTCCTTCTTAGTAGCTGGTGCAGTGCTGTGTAGCTGAACCCAGGGCAGTTGTAAACTGGAAAAAAGCTGTTGCAAAGGCCAAGGACATGTGTCCTTTGAAGCCAGTAATGAGTAAGTAGAGATTTGTTGGAAGTTTGCAAAGTGATGATTATTACAGTAGAAGGAGTTTAAGAACTTTTTGTTGTCACATTATGAAACTAAAAAAGACCCAGAGAAACAAACAAAAAAGGCATGTTTACAGCTGATAATATGAAATGTGGGCTTTTCCCTGAAGATATCCCATAGAGTTCATTAAATCATGGCCTCCCCAACTTCTTAGAATAAACAAATATATTTTAGCTTATTGGATCTTTTCTAGCAGCAAGGACTTCTACTGGGGAAGAAAAAACGAGAAATAAATAATAGTCCAACTGTGTGATTAGAGAAACCTAATTTAGATTTGGAGAAGGAAGAGGGCAATGGAAACATGGAAACCTCCTGAGCTGATTCTGTTTTTCAGCCTTCATCTAAATTAATACTTCCAGTTTCTATTGGCACATCTTGGATGGTGGGGAGGGAAAAAGCAGGAAAAGGGCTCTGTTTGTTTATGAAAATAAATTCCTTATTATGTGCTGAACTGTTATTTCATCTTGTAAATAGAACATTAAGCTCTGTCAAAAGTTTTGTAAGCTTAACTACAATGTATAGAAATAGGTTGAAAAAAACAAAGTGTGTGAGATGGCCTGTGCCTGAGGCCATTCATTGTGCTGCAAAACATCTCTATGTATATGCTAAGAAAAACTGCTGTTTCAGGGGAATTAGCAGCTAGATGCTGCATGATCTGTATTTGGCTGTATTGTGCTGGACAGTGCTTTGGCATTTACCTGTTCTTGTTTTTGATTTTCCCACTGTTCATACAAAAAATTCAACACATTTTTATTACTGTATTTATCACATAATTGACAGTATCCTTTGAGAAGAAAAACAATGTGTGGAAGAATTGCAGCCCAGGTGAGACTGGGTGGGGAAGCTGAGATATAGGGAATTGAATTAGAAGGAATTACGAAAGGAAGCCATTTTTTAAACTGTATCACAGCAGAAGTGGATACAGCTCTTTTGTTTAGGCAGAGAGCAGAAAGGAATAATGGCACACATGAAATCTAATTGAACATTTCTCTTAAGAGTGAATAGTATTATTTTTACTGTAATTCTGTTCAAACGAGGTCATAAATCAATAGACAGCAAGAGGTGGTAAAAGCTCAGGCTGTGATCCCAATAATAACAGTACAAGAGTTGTCATAACACTCCAGCCACATGGCCACCTCATTTAGTGTCCTGCCCTTGACAGTGACCAGCAACAGGCATTTACAATAGGTAGCACAACATGGTAAGCATATGTGATGCTTTCCCAAGACTGAAGTGCTTTCTGGGTCAGGGACTTCTAGAGCCTCAGGTATTACACATTCATTAGTTTGCCCTATTTGCTTTTGAACAAGTGATTTATGTTTTTATTATCTTTTTATCATCCCCAGCATCTCATGAGGAGTTGCACAGTTTATGCACTGTGTGGAAAAGTACTTTATTTAATAGAATCACAATCACAGAATAGTTAAGGTAGGAAAGGACCTTAAGGTCATCTAGTTCCAGCACCCCTGCCATGGGCAGGGACACCTTGCACTAAACCATGCCACTCAAGGCTATGTCCAACCCAGCCTTGAACACCGCCAGCGATGGAGCATTCACAACTTCCCTGGGCAACCCATTCCAGT
>JASSUY010040257.1:0-11802 GCA_032466535.1 Forpus xanthops | reverse complement strand
TCTGGGCTGCAAGAGCACACTGCCAGCTCATGTTCATTCTCTCATCAACCAACACCCCCAAGTCCTTCTCCTCAAGGTTGCTCTGAATCTCATCTCTGCCCAACCTGTAGCTGTGCCTGGGATTGCTCCGAACCCAAAGCACTGGAACAGGTATTTTCTTGTACCACAGTTAATTTTCTATTGAAATATTCAGGTTTTAAGAGTTTGTCTATAGGATGAAAAATAACACTTTCAGTGTTGAAAAAAATTGACCCTCCTCCCCAGAAAAAAAAAAAGTTTCTTTGTTGAAAACTCAATTTTAGGCTTTTCAGGAGGTATTTTTCTATCACCTAAATCTGAGACTTGCATGTGTAGCAGTCTCTCATGCCCAAATCCATCTCTTCAAAATGGACCCCAACCTTTGACTTTCTCAGCTACAGTCCTACATATCCCTAACTCCTGCAGTTATAGCAATAGGGAGCAGAAGTGAGACTAAGAATATGAACACTAGGGACAGCCACATTCTCTCATTTCCTAGCTAAGAACACTTCACTTTTCTTGGCAAGAGTCCCAAGGCTTCAAGACTTATTGCTGCATTTCTGAGCTTCAGCTGCGATACTTGTGAGAGGAACCACATCATAACCAGCAAGACAGGAACTCAGAAATGCTGAGCTGTTTCATCAGCCCAGAATCTTTATTTCAATCCTCCAGTTTCTCCCCACCCAAGTTATAAAACTGTTTCCTAATTCTCTATTCCAAGAGCTGGAGAATTAAATATTGTCTGGAGTTCCTGACAACATCAGTTGTAATTTTTCATATCCGTGTGCTGCTAAATTTCCATTTCCTGGGTGGAGGTGTGAAGAGTATACATTCTTGTATAAGTGTATGTGTGGGTGTAGTTGCATGTTACAGTTCTTCAGACCATATAGTTGTATCCATATGTGTTTAACATCCACTGGTGTTAATGGAAGCTATGAGTGCCCTCGTGGAAGAATGTTTTTGAGAAGGAAATGTTCAGCTAGGTGGGCTTTTCCTAGTATTAAGTTTTATTGCATTTCTATAGGAAACATTTCTTACTATGGGAAGCGATCAGAAAATAATCTTGCTAAACGACCTAATCCAAAACCTATTACAGACTGTATAGTCAGTGGATAGTTAACAGGACCAAAAATACACCACCTTTCTTATCAAGATTATTTTACTCACATTGTGTTTAAGGCAGCTGACCTCAAAAGAACACTCCCAGTAGAGCTCAACATTGTGCTTTTGGTATAGTGAATGTCTTCAGAAGACATGAGAATGGATGGAAAACCACTATCCTTAAAAATTAGTGAATGCAATTAAAGAGATTAATTCAATGACAGGGGCTTACATGCCAGGTTTGCCACTGCAATTTAATATTGAAAGTATATACATTCTATTCTATTTACAGTTTTAGTTTGCAATTCATTATTTAGTTCAACCAGTATAAAATATTATTCAGGAAGACAAAACATATTTCCATCATAGCCTCTTAAACTCAGACTAAATCTATAGTTATTACTACCACTGTTGTGAAAATTGTCCAGTTTGGACCAGTATCATTCATGCAAACTAAAGCTAAAATGATTCTTTAGGGCCTGGAGACTGGGTTAAAAAAAAAGAGAACAAGAGGGAGTTGTATCCTTGGGAAGCTGTTAAGTGGAACAGTATTTCATGAAGTTAAAAGCAGTTAAAAGTGTGTGAGCTAGGAAAACACTTCATACCTGTATCGTCAGCAAAAGCATAATTTTCTGTAGTAATTTTAAATTACAGGCAATTACAATTACATTCCAGAAAGAGCTGGAAGCTGGCCAGCTCAGCATCAGTATCACTGCAGTACTGGATCAATGGTAGCAGGTAAATGCTTTATGATGGAGCATCTGGAGTTCTCCAGGAAGCAGAGGCAGAAGCAGAGGGACTTTGCCCACATCCCTCTGCTGATACAGGCAGCAGCTGTTGTGGTGTGGCAAGCCCCACAGGCAGCACAATAGTGGCCTTGGCTCAGCACCCTAGTGTCAGGCTAGTGCCACTCATGGTCTCTGCTAGTTTACAGCCATATGGAACTCAGCAAGTAGGTTGTGAAGCCCTATGGTGATCAATGACCTATGCCATGTGCAGTGCCTGAGGGATAGACTTTGGGATCAGGGCAGACACTGTAGCTTTCCCTGAGATAACATTTCTCTATTTTATCTCCTATCTTCTGTGATCTACACTGCTTCACTTCTACTGCTATAAGGGTATGGTTGACACCAAGCAACAGGACTTTCATGCACCTAGTATGTGCATCAGCTTAACTACTACCTGCTCTTACCCAGGGTCAGGCACTGGCTTCCAAATGTTCTTCAGCTGAGACCCTACTTGTCATGAGCCTTGCTTTTGTTAGCCTGTTACCTCAAAATATGGTGGGACTTACGTGTTGAAGTCCTACATCCTAAGGAGTAGCAACCATTTCGGGAACCACAGCTCTGTTCCTACAAAACCAACCACAAGCCCTTCTGAATCTGGCCTGTACATTACTCATGTAACCTTTGTATTCAAAACAATATATTAATTGTGCATCATTTACTCTTTTATACCTCTTTGCATTCAGAAGCTATTTTCTTTCATTTCATTTTTGTTTTAATTCATACACTTTCTGTTAATTACTTTTGTCTTCCTATTAATTTCTTATATAGTGGATTCCTTTTCCTCATGGCTACTGCTTTTTCAACTGTAGCTTTTCCTTCTTTCTGTACTTTTTTTAAAATTCATCTTTATCTTTTAATTAAGTCACCAGGAGGCATATTTAGAGCCTCTAGGATTCACTTTGAGCTACGAAAAAGAAAAGGCTTACTCTGTGCTCTAAACAAAATGTTAATTTGAATTAATTGAAGGAAATGCTCCACCTGTGATAGACTTGTTTCTGAATAATTAATCATTTCAGCCAGAAAAGTAAACATTATGACCCTGAGTTTTGCTTCTGGTCCTTCCAGTGTCAGTCTGGAGCAGCTCTGCTAATATGAGCCGAATTGATCTCATTCAATATTAGTTTAGCCAAAAGCAAGCTCTGGCTCCAGATCACCATGGAAAAAGTACATTTTTGTCTGTGTTGTATCGAAACACTTTGTAGCATTGTAAGTGCTCTCCCTCACCTCTCATGCCTGTTTTTTCAGAGGAGTGATTTCCCTTGTAGCCAAAACATGGTGATAGCCAGGGCCACAAGCAAGGATGGTTGGGGTTAAGGAGTCTTTTGGCTGAGGAAGGGGGCTCTAGCAGTGGAGAGACAAAGCAGCTGATGGCTAGTAAGATTCCACCTGGGATGGGTGGGGAAGTGCTCAGCGGCTAGGAGGAAGGACAGGGGCAGGGGTATGTGCCACCAACTCTAACATCCCTTGGCTCTTTAGAGCATCAGCCTAAAGATAACTCTGGCAGTTGTGCTTCTGGCTTGTGGTCCCACCCATCCTCTGCAGTTTGAAAGTGGAGGGATGAATAGCTTTTGCTGCTTTATCCTTCCTCCTTGTGAATACTAAATCCTTGGACCTTGACTCTTCATGAATGTGATGCGGAAGAGGTGAAAGATAGCGACTGAAGTTTAGGAAGGGAAAAGAAATAATCTGTTCACAGCTCACAGTCCATTGCTGGCTGCTACATGAAGGTGAACCAAATCCGAAGAAGACTTATTTCCTTCCCATGGAGCTCCTGGCTGAAAAGTAAGGACTCTTCCAAGTTTCATTATAATTTTATTCCCTTCTACCCTGCACATCTTTTACTAAGTATCGATGATCTCCTTGTTCGCCTTCTACATGAGTAGCCTGGTGAAAGAGAGGCAATCACACACCTTTATATTGCTTGTTTATCTAAAATGGAAACAAATGCTGCAAAGTAGAAAATTACCACTGGGCACTTTATGTCAGGGTCTCACACAGAGAAGACGTATCACTACAGAGCTAGAATAAGAGGAGCTATCTCAGATATTTAACAGGTATTATCTTGTATGATACTGATATTTAACATTACCCATAGTGCCAAAAAGCCACTGTTTGATGTATATAAATCTATTCCAAGGTTCATGAATTGGGCAAATTCATGGGAGTGGCTTTTAAGTGCAGAGAGACATTTCCAGATTCCTGTTGATTGGAGGTATTGAAGATACAATGCAGAGGTTATTTCCCTTCCCTGCATAGTCCTTCTTAAAGCTTCTGCTAACAGTTTCCTAACAGCAGCTGGCAAAATTGCCGTTTGGTTTAACCCGTGACCAAATGTGTGATCTTACTCATAGTTGTGTGTTTCCCGTGAAGCCAAGAATCTTCAGATTCAGTTTATTGCATAACAGCACAAGCCTTCTGGACAGCACAAGCACAAGGCAGAAAGACAAAATATTTCAAGCAATTTCTTAATAGTTAAAAGGAATAAATCATTTTACCCTTGCTCCTTTCTCAAGAGTCTGAGACTTAACACATTTGCTAGTTCTGTTTCTAGTCTGTACAGATTCTTATAGCCCACTCATCACATTAGTATCCAGCCCTTTCCAATAACATATTGCATAAATTCCAGGAAGATCAAACCTCTCTTGGGCAATATCTACTCTCAAGCCATGTTTACTGTCATCGAAAGAGCATTAAAAGACCCTGAAATAAAAATAGGAATTTTATGATGCAGTTGTGTAAATGAAGTGAAAGGTGGGTTAAAAATAACCTTTAGTTTTGCAAAAGGAGAAAGATGCATATTTTAGGGTGTGTAAGAAAACTTCTGAGTAAAATTACTGGTTTCTACTAAATTGGCATTTGTGATAAGGTTTTAGTTTTTCCATGATATAGAGTAGTATCAGATAAGGAAGTCTTAAATATTATTCAACTCTAATAGAGGAAAAATATCTTTCAGCCTATCATTCTTTACGAGGCACTTATTTTTTCTGTACGTGAGGTGATTCTAAATGGGGATTTGAAGAAAGGTTATTAGAGCTCTCCCTGGAATTAGAAAACTATGAGGTCTGAAAAAAGAATACCTGACTTGAAATTTTGATCGGAGATTCAGAAACCGATAAGAAAAATAGATTTGCAGAATAGTGTTATTAATATTGAAATCAGTAATACCTCTAAAGAGTTATAATTCTTCTCTCCTAACAGGACTTATAAAGAGATTTATTTTCTCACACTGGATAATGTGAGTCTCAAATATCTAAAGAGTTATTATTTTCACAGTGAATATCTAAAGTGTAATAGTCAGGAGAAAGTCCCTGCTTTTATGGAGATGCCCTTTGAGATGTAAAATTCAACCCTGCATTAATAGATCTGTGAGTACTTTTCCAGTGTGTAGCTACTGGTGGTTTGTAGTGTTTTAGAAATGGGAATAATCATGTATTTCTATTTACTAGTAATTTTTTTCTGCTAGGTACCTCTTGTTAATTAAAAAGTACATCCCAGAGAAGAGTTGTCCTTCATGCTCTGAAGATAGCTGCTGACATGCTGATGCTGCTGTAGTCTCATTATTCCTGCGGGAAAAGTACCCAGAGTCTCGGACAATTGACCTTGAGAACCCAGTGAGGTGCTCAACCTGGCCCCCAGCAAGCTGTACAGTGTGGTGAAAAACACCCAGGAGCAGAAATCCCACCCAGAAGCTAACCATCTGAGTGGGCTCATAGACCCTGTGTTCAGCACGTAAAAGTTGCAAATGGCCTCAGCAGAGAAAAAAGTGTCTGCCTGTGAAGGTCAGAGTTTTTTATGTGAACCCTCTTAATCTGGTTTACAGATGGGATTTACCCAAGCCTGTGAGTTTAACTCTTCTGCCCTACAGGCAAATGTCTGACCTGATGCCCAGAGCAGCTATTAATGTGCACTGGAGTCAAAGCCAAATGTTCTGCCTCAGTTTATATCTCAAAGGATGCCTAGAAACATCTATTGAATAATATAACCTTTTCTAGGGTATACAGTTTTCCCCTGGAACGAATTTTCTAATAATTATTTCCTGATTTTTGTTACTCTTCACTTGTTTCTGGCAGTAACACTTGTGCTGCATGGATTTTCAGTGTTCCCTAATTCCCTTTTTAACTATCACCTCTCTTATCTTTCATTCTTTCTCTTTTTAGCTCACTAGTTCTTGGGCTGCTTATCACTTTCAAAAAAATCAGGCTTCAAAACCATCTCTCCCACACCTTCCTTCTCCTGCGTCAGAGTGTTATAGATTAGATTGGTCTAGTAACCAATTGAACCTGATGCAAGTTTAGAAAACTAATTCTGCTTTAATGTATTTAATTAAGAACTCCCCAAACCCTTATCTGAATCCTGAGAGCTGGATGTGGTTTGAAATACAGTGAACGAGTGTATTCATGTCATTGATGCAAGAATTCCTGAATCATGCCTGGAAAGACCTGTATGAGTATTGTCCATTCACGCTGGTTCTCCTGAGGTGCTTTTTTGGCTGATGATGAACCAGATTACTCTGCCTTATCTTAGTTTCCCCAAAGCATTTTCTGTTTTATTTTCAGCTCTGCTGATCACTGCAGTGGCAGTGCCAAACTGGATACAGTTGGCTACTTATGTGTTAACCACAAAGTCATCTAAATATTGCTCTGAGCTACTCAACATCCTGAAGAGGTTCTTCAGATCTGCTCTCAGCCATGCAGGTGCAGAAGGCAGCTAACTATTACCATCTGGTCTCTGGAGCTAAGTTTGCTGAAGGAGCCAGAAAACAGACACCTGTTTGGCATACAGTATCACAATAAATCATTGCCAAATTATGTTGCAAGAAGGGTTGAGTGAACCAAAACTGAAAGAGGAGACAGACAACTCATTCCTCAATAGCAAGAAAAAAAGGAAGGGTAAAGGGACAAAGCTGTTAGGGTTGTAAATTATATGTACAGTGAGGAAGCTGAAAACCCATTTGTAAAGTTCAAGGAAAGGCAGATGATACTATTGCAGTTTTTCTCGGGTCCTTTGCCAGTTTACATTGCCTACCAGGGAAAGCTGTTTGTTCAACTCCAACCAAACCATGGGCAAGTCTTTACTGGGCTATTAGCTTTTCACAGAGAGCTATATCTAGCCTTTTTCCTAACTTTGGGTTCTCAATCTGCTGCTGTTGCTGCAGAGTTACTACAGGATTTGTCACTTGTGCTGATTGACATCTATCATCTTTCTTCACTCTTGCAGTAGCATGCACCTTACGCCTTAAGTGTCCTCATAAACTCACTTCTGACTGCATGCAGCATAACAATGAAAAGGTGCTTGTGCAGATAGAAAACAGACTTGCCTGCAACCCATTGCTAGCTGCTACATGAAGGTGAACTAAAATTACTTACAATAGAACCCCACTATTTACTTATAATTAGGACCCCCAGCATCTTGATTATAGGATTTATAAAGATTTAAATCTTGGTAACATAGTCCTTGTTTGTCAGCTTCGATCTGCTTAGATTCAGAACACCACATAAACACTTACTTTTAAATATTTCTCACATCAGTCAAGTTTGTGAAACGGAAGCATGTGCTTCAGGCAAAGTGTTGTCTTAAGTGCTGCCTTAGACAAAATTTCTTCTTTCTCACCTCTATGTTAGAAATCATGCTACAGCTTTTCAGACACTTCTATTTCTTTGGTTTTCTAAAATTAAAGTGAAATGGACAGTTGCCTCTCCAAGACATTGTGTCATTGTGCTCTGTAAAGTCTATGGAGCAGATGTTTTCCTCTATCTGTGTGACCTTATCCTTACATTTGACTTCTGCTTGTTGACATGGATTTTAATTGCAGATCCTTCTCACAGCAAACAGTGATAAATCTTCAAAGGAATGTAACTATACCTCTAAATTACAATGCATGAGTGTATGTTTAATATGTAGGCTACCCACTAGCTCAGGATAGTAGGTGATTCAGGCGAGGAAGACACAAACAGAACAACAAGGTTATTTTGAGCAAGTCTCCTTATGTGCTGTTCCTTTGGTTAGGAAGATAAAACATTACACTGTAATTTAGGCTTGATTTCATAAATGCAGCCTTGGCTTCTACTCTGATTCAGCCTTCCTGTGCTTCACATTTTCCGGGCATTTCCTGCCAAGCTACATTTTTTCTTCCTTAGCAGATTGCTCTCTGCTATCCCCAGGTTTCTTTTACACCAGGTCCCTTTAGGCACCATATCGCTTCCTTTGAGCTGCGTGTCCCTTTGAACCATGGAGGAGAGGAATGGAAAGTACAGTTCAAGGAACTGGTAATTTGGCAGAATGTTGCTTATGCCATAAATCAAACTGACAATAAATCACTATTATTTGATATGGCTAGAACTGAAATGCATATTGACTTTGGAAGAGTCCTTTTTTCCTTCTAACCTGAACAGTCACATGTTTCTTTTTTTTTTTCTGTCTGAAAATGAGGACTGCCAGTATTATCATAGAATCATAGAATAGTTAGGGTTGGAAGGACCTTAAGATCATCTAATTCCAAACCCCCTGCCATGGGCAGGTACGCCTCCCACTAAACCATGACATCCCAGGCTCTGTCCAACCTGGCCTCGAACACCACCAGGGATGGAGCTTGGTACAGGTAATTAAAGCATCTTTTCAGCTTGTGATCTAAATATTATTTTATTAGGCTAATATTTTCATAATTTATTGTCCCACAACCTACTAGCTAATAGAGAAATGTTTCTCTTACTTAATCCTAATATATTAATTCTGCAAAACCAAGAAAAATTGGAAAAAGGAAAGTGATTTTCTTTCTCTTTAACAGTGCAACACTTTATCTCATTTGAAAAGAAAGACTCATTGCAAAGCTGCCTGTGGTTCAATGATACATGTAAAAATATGTGTTTATGTATATACTACCTCTGTGTACCTCTAGTAATAAGATGCTGTAAAGTCCACTTGGAGAATTTGTTAGCTCATACAGTAAATAAATAATGAACTAAACCAAACAAATCGCCAAGCTTCTGTATCTCAAAGGTGAAGCAGGAATGACTGAATGCTTCTTGGATTTGGAAGACCTGTTGGGAAAGTAAATGAAGTGTGTCCATCTGTGAGAATTAGGAAATGAGTCAAAAATTCAAGGTTCCTATTCTGAGTCTGTTTTCAAGCCTGCTAGCATCCTAACACTGTGAGTTAGATCTGGGAGTCTGGGCCAGCTGAGGTTGAAGCTTGATCCTTGAGAATGGAATAAAGAATGCTGTTAAGCTGCAAGTCTGGGTTTTCTGTGCTGCTGAGATGTGTCTCTGTTATCTGCCTTGGACCTCAAGGAAGCTGAGGATATGGAGCACGTTTCAGCTGGACCAGCAGCAGTAGCCTGGGTATTCAACTGCCCATAACAGATGAGGAAAAGAAGTAATTTCACCTGCTAAATATCTCTGGGAACCCTGGTAAACTGCAGTAGCTCAACTTAAAGATATTCCCAGAAGCACCCCATGTCACCAATCAAATAGCACACTAGATCAGCAATGACTTCTGGAATGACACATGGTGATAATGCCAAACAGAAGGAGGGCTATGCAGTAAAACATGGTTCCAAGATTGGGAAATATTCAAAAGCATGATTGGATTGTCAGAAATGTGGTGTAGAAATGTTTCATCTGCATGGCTTTTTGTGTGAATGTTATTTTTGGTAACAGATATCATTTACGGCATTGTAGAACATTAAGTTTGCAGATGCTGCTAAGTGATAAAGTGGCAGTGTTATCATTCCATCTAATCTCAGCACTTAGGAAGTCAAAGATCTTAATAGCACTGGTGCAAGGTATTCAAGTGCCTAATTGTCCCCCAAACTCTACCAAGGCAAGTGTGGGGAATCCCTGTAAGAAATAACTGAGATTCAAGTTGTACAGGCATTTGAGATACGAGGAAGTGCATATCCAGGCATTACAAACTGAACCTTGCTCCTTATGCTCAGGAGGCAGTTTGAAACTACATTCAAAAGCTGTTTAAAAAAGTGACAGGAGAATTATTAGATTTTGGAAGGAAAGACTTCCAGGCTATCAGAAATTGGCTTTTTGTCACCAGTTTAATTTCAGAATCCATCTTCAGTTCTACTCCAGAAAGGTACTCGGTTAGGTCAATTCTGTCTTCCCAGCCAAGCTTGGTGTAGTCACTGGAGAATTTCTTTAGATTTCACTCTGTGAAAAATAAATTAGTTCTGTTTGCAAAGATTACAAATATCCCAAACTCCTCACTGTAGAATATTAATAAATAGCTTTTTTTTTTTTTTTCCCACAGAAAGTTCTCAGGTAAGTGGCACTATCATGAAAATATCTTTGAGATTTGTTCTATTACTGATTTTGCATCTTCCACAACCTGGACTTATTTATTCTTGTTGAAAAGAAATGGGGAAGTGCATGAATGTATTGAGTAATCATTTCATTTAGCTGTTTTGCGGTGTGACATTACGTGATGCTGCTCAGCCTATGTAAACCCCGGTGGTTCACTGCTATCACATGGACTTTTTCAGTAGTACCAGACCATGTGCAATGTTAGTGGTAGAGTCTCCCTTGTGCTATAGAGGGTGAGGTTTAGTTGAAGTTACCCCATTATTATGAGGTCTATGAGTCAAACTTTAGGTGCTCTTTAGATTCACAGAAAAAGGCAATTTCTGTCTCGACTATCCACATTTATTTTTGCCTTTCTAAGCCACAAGGTTTATAAATTTGGCCTAGGTTCTTTATCCAAATATAAAAGAAACTTTCAAAAATATCCCCTGAAACACAAATCGCTGAGATGACCTAGGATGAATTCTTGCACTCAAGCCCAATTTTCACTTAAATATAGAGTCTTTGGCAAACATTTGCTCTACAATAAGTCTTTCTTTTTTGAAAGAGGGAATCTAAAGTGTTCTTTGAATAGTATCTGAATAGAGAGTTAACCAACAGCCCAAAATATTTTTACGAGAAGAAATATCTACTGGTTTTGGAAAGCACAAGATATTTATAGCTGTCTGAAATACCTCATGAAATGTTCTGGAGTCCTTGGAAAATGTGTAGTAAATGTTTAGGGTTTTTTTGGAGGGTGTGAGAGAATGAAATATCCACTTCTGGCTAACATGAGAAAAGGCAAGCCCTTAATCCTTATTTCCTGCTGGCAGTTCTTTGTCACGCTGTGTTATGAGTGAGTGCGAAGATGGTGAGTCAGATTTTGTAAATGAGGGTGAGAAAAATGGGCATAGTATTTTTAGAAAAAGAGAAAAACAAACTGAGACACAGAAGTCATTTAAAGCAAACCCGCTTCCAAAAATGCTGGCTGTTGAAAAAAAAGGAGCACAGATTCTGCATTTCAGGCCTACAAAAATTGTTGAAAACTGTGAAAGCTGGAGAGATTTTTCTTATCCTGATGTGGACTAGTCTGGAAAGAATACTACTTGATGTAAAGACTGTTAAGAAATGAATTTGTTTTATCAACATGTATAGTTTAATTGCAACCTGGAACAGACATTAAAAATCATTTCAGCTGGGTAAGGCTATGATTTTTTGTAACCTTAGCTGTCCATACTCATAAAATTAAAGTCTGTTTTGTTTTGTAATTTGAAAATGAGTGGTATAGTTAATATTCCTAAAATTATAACTAAGTAGTTGACCCTGTCTTCCAGTTCTGTGTGTAATGTTTTAAATCAAATGCTAGAATCACATTTTAATGACAATTTATAGAAACATCTAACTAAATATGTCATTAGCCACTTGTGTTAGACATGCAAAATAACTTTGTTATTGGGATATGATGTCATTGGTATCACAGAAACATGGTGGGATGGCTTCTACAACTGGGGTGTTGGAATGTGTCATGGTTTAAGGCTTTCAAACCCATGCAGCCGCTCTCTCACTCACTCCCCTCTTTCTTCCTCAGTCCGAGGGGATGGGGAGGAGAA
>JASSUY010040256.1:0-11315 GCA_032466535.1 Forpus xanthops | reverse complement strand
CAGTGGTTTGGTTTTTTTCCCTGTTTTTTTTTTTTTAATTTTTCATTTTAAACATCTGCAGTGCCATAAATGAGTGATGAGGCTTTAAGTCCCTGAAACTCCAAAGGCACATAAATAGGATCTTTTTAAGGCTAATTCAGTGTTTTTAAGGAGCCTGGCCCATGGCCTTCAAATATTTTGACTTTAGCAGTATCAGCAACTCCAATTATAATGCTACTGATAGTGGCACACATGTAAGTATGATCTTTAATGCTAAAGCAGGTATGATTCACCTCCATACAGCTGTCTCTTCCAAGCTGACGGCTGCAACACACTTCCTTTGTGAAAGCCAGAATGGGTGCTCTTCCTAAATCTGTGATAGATATATTGGCATATTTCTCTGTGTCTTTCCAACACTCCAAAGACTAAATGTCTAAAAACTAAACTTCAGATTTTTATGCTCTGTTTTTCTGGCAACCCTACCTGCTTTTTCTATTGCGTACAAATGGGGATTTCACACTGTATGGCTTCCTTTTCCTGTGAAAAGAGACAGTGATGTTTTTGATTTTTACATTCTAAAATAGCTGTAAAAAAGAACATTAGGCTCTAAGACACTATTTAAAAAAAGACCTGACCTCAGATTTTAAAATTCTTTTAATCCAAAATTGCGAAAAATAGTTCCATGGCTTAAAAGTTGGCTGAAACTTGTTTGAGGAAACCATACGAAAGGGTCTTTCAGTTTTCATGCTAGATTCTGAAATGCTAGAAAATACTGGAGTTATATGTCAAATATTTTATCTTCAACGGCAAGGTTAACAAATTATCACTTGATGTAGGCAGTGGGACAGTAGACGCAATAAATTGAAAATTCATGGGAATCCTGTTGTGTTTGTAAGAATTAGCAGTAATGCATGTTATTCCTAAAAAAATCCCTGCCTGCTGAGCAGGTCCCACCTCCACCAAAAGCAATAGAGCAGCCTCAAACTTGTGCTGACAAGGCTTTCTTGATCCCCTTGTGACCACCAGTGCAGAAGTTGACATGGCAAGAGGAATTAGCAGGGACAGGGGAAAGAAGATGTTTTGTTTGCTTCTTGGAAACTGCGTGTGGCTGTCAGGGCCGATGTGTTTTAGTGACACTCGAGATACCTCTCCAGCACCGCTCCTTGTTTGCTACAAGCTCATCTTTTATCAGGAGGATGCTGGTGTGGTGAGAGACAGTCTCTCCACCGAAACTCAGCTCAGCATTGCTGCACAAACATTTGGAGGACTCAGCTTTTTTTTCTCTTCCCTCTCTGAAGAAACCTTTGCCCATGGTTTTTTTTTTTTTTTTCCTTTTTCTTTTCTCAAGGCTGAGAAATGCCTCAGGAATGCACTTTCTCACTCTCCTTTCCCAGGCTGGTTCTCCCGGTGATGTATTAATTAGCTGGAGCACTGCACACTAACGAGCAACTGCAGGCTGATCTCGTTAAACATTAATGCTTAACTAGAAAAGCAAGAGCTTTTAAAGATACGCCACTCAATGTCATCCATGTCCAAATGTAAAAGAAATCAGGGCCTGAACTGCTGGTGCTTGTGTTTCCAGAGGGAGCAGGAAGGGCTGAGTAGAACACATCCCTTTTCCAGAGCAGTCTGGGAGCACCTTGACCACAGGTGTGTTTCCGTGCTCTTCTGATTACTGTTAGCATTGATCCCGTCCGTTTCCCAGGGAGAAACCCTCCTTTTCAAACAGATGGATCAGCAAGTTCTCGTGCACATGTTCTTTTTTTCAGCCTTTTTCAGTAACTTTATTTCAGTGGTTAGGTTCAAAAACCAGAATAGGTCTGCTCCTTACCTACTCTTTTACTACAAGCAAATGGTTAAGACAGATGTTTTCAAACATTAGTTTCAAGTCTACTTACACCCCAGTGCAGTAATCTAAATTAGTGGGTGTCTTCATTATTGACCTTGCTGGGTGTTTGAGGCACCTCCACTGGAAAATATTGACCTTATTGCCACGTTGCTTCAGTTTACCCTTGGAGGAACTTGTTAAGACAGCTCTTTATATCTCAAAGCTTGGCTGTCACTGGGAAAAATATCTTGACTACCACATGACAAACTTTCAGAGTGTTTATTTGTTCATTAACTAGCTGGAAATGCTGCTGCTGGATGTGAATCAAGTCAGACCCAGCTGCCTGAGAAGCCCTGCTCCCACTCTTCTTCATATGTGTTCTGTTACAGCCTGGCTTTGTATGAACGGTTGCTGGCAGCACTTCCCTTTCATTTGCTTGGGCAAGGTTGGAATTTTTGTATGCACCATCTTAATAACCGTCTACATGCAAATCAAGCACAGATTTTTGCACTAAGTTTTATGCTCCACTATCCAAAGGGTTACTAGGCGTAGCCAGCTTATAGGATACAGCTCAGGATCTACAGTAGACATAGAAGCTTTCCAGCTTGCTTTCTGTCTCCACCTTGTCTCCACTATCATAATAAAGACACAGCAGCCAGTATTTTTCCTTACTGTCCAGCTGTTTGCATTATGCAGTTTGATTGCAATTGATAATTCATTAATCATTTCCTCTTGTGGTTAATATTTACCCAGCTTGCTACTGTGCAGCAAGGGTGACAGGAGGGGCAGGAGCAGGAAGATGAAAGATAGACTCAGGGAAGAACAGAATGTATAGAAACACCAAGAAAGTGTCTCTTTTTTAAAAGCTTTTGGGTTTTAAGATGAATATTTTTGTGGTTGTGGAGTTCTGCCCTGATTTTCTTAAGCTAAACACTCTTTGCTTGTCATTTTGGCAGCCTCAGCTCTACAGGAAAGGTTTTTTCTGGATCTCCAAGCACAACCTTTTTCTGATAGAGGAAGCAAGACAGAAAGGGTTATGGTTGCCCAGTTGGGATTTTGTTGTTTTTACTGGGAATTTTTTCGGTCTCCTAGCGTGACGGTTCCTCAGACCATGCTTAAAAGCTACTGTGCTTGATTTCCCCTCTAATGGCATTAAGACTGGAACTGGAGCTGTCTCTGTTGCCTGGTCCTCCTCCTGCCCACATCTTCAGACATTATGTCACAGCTCCCAGGGCTGCTCTCTGACTCCAGCCAGCCTCCCCAGGGATGGAAACCAGGTTCTCTTCCCTGTGGCAGCAGCAATGCCCACATTTAAGAAGCTGCAGTGCTGAGCCGTGACTGCATTAGTTCTGCTACATTAGAACAGAAGCAAAGAGCTTAATTTAATTCGCTGGCCTGTATACCGACACCTGAGGGCCACTAATTCACTGTCATGTATTCTCAGTGAAACCAAGCTCTTTAGCATTCAGATTTTTTTTTTTTTCAAGAGCAGAACCTTGCAAAGCAAATGCTCATTTTCTAGAACTGAAGAAAAACATCTTCTTGCAAGGATCACGGTAGGTCAGGATGACTCACTTTTGCCAGGGTTCACAAGGGATGGAAGATCACACCTCTCTTTTTTTTTATTCCTTTGAAATATATAAATTGATCCCTGTTCTTTCATTTGATGATAAGCAGCAGCCATAAAAAAGTTGATTCACAGTGACATACGAATGGCCATAAAACATTTATTCACCACAGGCTGTATTTGAACATCATTCAAGGGCTTTGAGCCTATTAGGTATTTCAACCCACTCTGTCTTCACAAGTGATAGGATCCAGTCCTGTAGCAGCCTTTGCTCTGTGGTAACTTCCAAGAATCAAACCTTGCCTATGTTGTTTGTGCATAAAGACCCATTAGGCTAAATTAATCCCATGGGTAAACGTACAGACTTCAGCAGAATGTTATTGGGGGTAAATTAAGCCTATTGATTTTTAATGAGGTTCTTACCTGAATAAAGAAAATAGAGTTTCACTTCTGTTCTAGTCTAATGTTCTTCTACTGCAAGTGTCATCGTATGCACCTGCTTTGACCCCAAATTTTTAAGCCTGTAAATTTGACATTTCAAGGAAGATTAAAAAATATACTCCTTTTCTCCCTGCATGCTTTGAACCATGCCTTTATACAGACACATTTCCCAGAATCTACACATCTTTGAACACCCTTTTTTGAAAGATAAGTGAATACTCTTCCAGAAAAATTACAGGGCTCCCATATTTTAAGGCTGATCTCCACAAAGCATCCTCATCGCAACGGGTTTTCTCCGTGCTATTGAATTTCTAGAGAAATAACTTTGAGAAGCACCAGCTTGGTTTTTAGAGCTGATATTTCTGAGACTAACCATGCCTTGCTGTTTCATGCCAAGGGTTTCTAATGTCACCCCATTCTCTAAGCCTTTAAGTGAATAGTTTGGAGTTACTCCGCATGCCCAGGTGGCATGTCCGTGGACCAACTGGTTAGTGGTGTAGATCTTAAGAATAGGGGGATGTGATAAATCTTGTGCTGTTCCCTGGGAGGGTGAGATATAGCTGATCCCAGGTAAGGAGAGGCACAGCCAAGTGTCCTTCTCTGCAGGTAACTCCTCTCTATCATCACCATCAGTGCCTATGATGACCATTGGGAGGACAGAGAAAGGCAATCCTTGAAAAGTAAGTCTCTATGCCTAGAGGACTGAAGAGAAATCAGATACCTCAGATTGTACCCAAGCTTCTCTGGGGAACCAGTGTATTCCTTAAGCAGTATTCTTGAAATGGTTTTACCTCCTTAACCTTACTCTTTCCTGGGGCTTCTCTAGTGCCTCCTATCCTGGGTGCAAGTCTCAAAGCAGTTTCAAACAGCAATGCTTTCAAGCACTTAGTCTCCATCTCTTTGTAAAGAGCAACCCTGACCTTTAAGAGATGAATTCAGAGGCTTTTTCTGTGACCCGTGATGCTCAGGTAATGGTAAGTTTTAGCCTGGCTTCCAAAGGATGCTACTTCCTCAGCTGATGAGCTCTGGTTCTGCAGAGATGAGCCAATCTGTGTGGCTCATCAGTGGTATTTAAAACCAACTACGACTTGTGATGCCACATCGCTGTACTGTCATTCTCAGTGACAAGGGGTACACATGGGTGCTGTTCTAATACTGTCTTGTATGTCCTGATGTGATCAGAAGTGTTTGTGTTCTTGGCTGCATGGTTAGAGAAACTGCCATTAAACCCCTGACTCTCTGAATGCACTAAATCCTGCTTAAATTTTATCCTTTACAGTGATCAATTTATTTTTCTTATTTCACAGTGAAAAAGCACTCATTTATTTCCTGAAAACTAATAGGTAGCTCTCAGCTGGGAATGGAGTTTGCTTAATAATTGTCTGGCTTGGCTTTAACCACTGAGCCAAGCAGCAATATATCTGCATGCTCCTGAGTCATTAGTTTGTGTTTTCAAATGTACCTTGCTAGTAGAAGAAATATTTATACTTACTCAGAAATGCCAGCAGGGTTCTCTGTGCCCTTCTAGCGCATGTGACGGCAGTTAAGAGATTGAGCACAGGCAGCGCTGGCTTCAAGTCTAACGCTGTCATACTTCTGGAGTATTTCTTGAAGTGGATTTCTTTTCAAGATTCTATTTAATTGCTAGTTTTAATGCATTTAGGGCATTTTCACTTTGTACATCATCCTGGAGAGGGATGCAAAGATGGATCTTTTGCAGAGGATAGTTATATAAGATTTCCTCCTTGTCCCCCATTTTTGATTTCAGGTCTGTACCTTTAACTTTAATCTTGGTAATCACTTCAGTTCCTGCACTTCCCTTGTCTGTGGTAGGGAACTAGGATTTTCTGGCACTTTACATTGCAACGCATTGTGTAGAATTTCATACCAAAACTGGAAGGAAACCCAAAATATTTAAATTGGAATATTACTTTGGAAAACCAATCATATAGGAATATTTGTACAGTGCGTGCCACAAGCTGTTATTTAAATAATACAAAACACCAGATGTAAACTCGTTAGAGGCTCCTGTGGGATTTGCAACGTTATTCTTCTTTCTCATACACACATCTTCCTTCCCAGAAAATGCTATAAAACCCTTCACAGAACCTGTCATCAGCAGCAGAGATAAGGAATGCTTCAATGCAGAAACATACCCTAAAAAGGGAAAGGCCAGTATTGACTCACAGCAAAGCTTCAGCCCTTTAAACTCTCCCCTGGACAAGAAGAATCAATGCCTCTTTTAAAGAAAGTGCCGCTGCTGTTATATTGCCGACAGTTAAACTGTGCTAACAGTCGTATATTTTGTATTCAAAACTGTGCCTCTGTGTATATAAACACAGGAGGGTTTTGTAGCTGTATATGTCCAGATTTTTGACAAGCGTTGGTGGAGCCAGCATAGGAAAGCCTATTCGGGAGTTAGGAGCAGCTGTCCTAATGGAATACTATTGACTTTAGTTACATCAGGGGCTAAATATAGATCGGGCAGCAACATACAATGATGCGTCTGACAGCCAGGACAGAATGTGCTGTTCAATGGGCAGACGGATGGACGTTGATCCTGCGCAGATGCTCCTTTTAGGATGAGGAGCTCTCCCACACTCTTATCGTCTGGCACTCGTATTCCTGTAGGAATCCTGCTGCTGGCCACCCAGGCTGTGGATCCAGCCCATGGGAGAGATGTGGGAATGGAGTGGATGCAGGTCTCCTGATGGTGCCTTCTGGCAGCATCAGTGGTGTGGTGTGGATTTATACACAATGAAGGGCTAATAGCAGGAATTACACTCAAAGCAGTGAGGACTATATTTTATATCACTTTGCCATGACCTCCCTCTGTTGTCATCCTCTATCCCTCTGTTCTTCCCTCACACCTTTCCAGCTGTGTTTCCTTGCATGTTATTTCAGATTAGAGATTGTACCCCTGCTTCTGATTTAAGCCCTTAAAATCATGCTTTTGAATGCAAAAATCTGCATTTGCAGCAGCATTCTTCAAAAGCCCTTTACCAGCCTGGACCAAGAAAAACACTCTGTGTGTGTCTAAGCACTCAGCAGGAAGGTCTGTCCCTCTATTTGCCTTTATGGAGAAGGAGCATGGAGATAACGTCTCTAAGATTTTATCTTGATTCTTTGGGGCTGGAAAAGCTTAAAAAGGGGCCTGTTCTTTCTCTTACTCTGAATGAGGATGAAGCCTTCCGAGGTAATAGAATTTTAATCTTTTTTACTTTCCCCATCCAAGCCTTGACTTCTATTTTTAAACTGGGAGAGAACCAGCATTGAAAACAACGCTCTCATCCTGACAGGCTCTATGGAGGAGCATCACAGGGCTACAGCATGTCTCAATGCAGAGATCTTAAGGAGCTTGGAAGATTTGTCAAGCTACAGGAAAGCTAAAGGCAATGCCCAAGGTGCCCAGAAGTTCAGACAGCCTTTTGTATTTTCCTTCTTGGGATAGGAAGCCCAAGGCTCTAGTATCATAGGAAGTGACAGTTTTGAAGTGCAATTGGTTTGATAGTACAAATGCACTGGATTTGTGATGCTTTGGGAGAAGAAAGTGTGGCACATCTCCTTGTGGCTGTATTTTGAAATCTAGCTAATATTCATAGACAGGACTCCTGTGATGTCCATTATGTTTCATGGGTGCACAAGCCATTAAGGCCATGCTTCCCATACTTTGCAATTTCTTCAGAGCACAAGTTAGAGAGAATCATCTGGTCATATGTGCAATGGTCAAAACAAACAGGTATTTTTTGCAAAAGACCATTTAAAGACTTCAGGGTCATAATGAACACTCCAGAAACCCAAGTCAGGGAATGATCATGGTTTCAGGATTCTATTTGCTTTCTCCTTTACCATCTGTAAGAAGTCTAGGATTTTGTACCTTTATTTCTGTCTTGCATCTAGGCCTTCCACATGCACTGAGGGTACACACAACCAAGCAAAATCAGGCTGTGTGGGAATAGGCTGAACATATTATTCCATTCAGTGAATTTTTATTAGAGCTGTTTACAATTAGAGCATTGCAAATTGTACTTTTTTTGATACATGATTCTCATTGCTCACAGAGGAGAGTTGAGCACTCCCCTCCCATTCAGTCTTTGAACAATAATTTTTTGGTTTATGAGGAGCAAAGCTGTGTGAGTACATTGTCCTCTTAGATTTATAGTCCAGGAGATAGGTCAAAACTCTTAGATACTCTAAAAATGATATATTCTTCAGAGGTCTGGGGGGAAAACCTGTAATATATATCCTAGCATGTCTTGAGCCACCCTGGGCTGTGAATGCATTGCTGGCTTGAGCCAGTCTTTAAGCAATGTCATTGCACCATGGGTTAAGGAGAGTGTGAATGGGAAGGATGCTGATTCTGGGAGGCTGATATTACTCTGCCAGTGAGGATCAATAGGCCAAAGTCCCAGTGGCAGTTTTGATACCATTAGGGGCATCCCTCTTCTCTATAATGAGTTTTACAAGGTATGGATATACATCTGATGCTGTGTAAAGCTCCTCCAGCACTGTTGCTATCACTTAATGTGATTTCAGTGCCCACAGAACAGGACTAGGAGCTTCATCTGTATGAAATGCTGTGCCATCCTCTTCTGTGGCCTCATCAGAGCATTGCGGCCAGCTCCACAGTAAAGGCTGGATCCCTGACTGAGCCTCGACACTGGTGCTGCTTCACTCCTTACTCCATTTTTATTGTACCTACACAGTCAGCTGCAGCAAGACGCACTTTGAACCACCAAAACAAGTTACAGATGTTTGTTTCAGAGGCAAAAAATCCACCCTTCTTCCTCCTCCCCAGGTCAGACCTGGGGAAGCCCTTCTGTGACTCTGTAGTCAGAGTACCAGGTGTGAGTGAAGCCTGCACTGCACTGGGAGGTCCCTTCAAGTCCCGTGGTCCATCAGCAAGTCCTCTGAGTCTTGAAAGCATCTCTATGTTGAACACAGGGTACTTAGCATCTTCAACTCCTGGTGAAACAGTTTGACCCTTTTGAACATCAAGCCCCATCAGGACTCACCTTTGCATGCCCCAGCTCATTATATTGTGGGAACTCCCAGATCACCTCTGAAATGAATTATTTTTTTTTTTTCTTCCTAAAAGCAGTCACTAGTTAGATATAGAATTTCAGAAAACCAGAGATAAAAAGTTTGGATTAGTTACTAGATACAGAGCAATTCTTTGCTTGCTCTCATCAGGTGTCCTGAGACATGAGAAAGTATTACAAAAAGTCCTTTCCTTGCAGAAGTTGTACTTATCTTCTGATCTGTGTTTTTTTTTCACCCATCTCTCATGTTGCTTTTATCATCCTGTTATCAAAGGGCGGCTTCAAAAGAGACTAGCAGAGTTTGGCTCTTGTATCCCCTTGAAATTCAGTAAAAGGTTTACATTGGTTTTCTAGGAATGCCAGGGACGTTTAGGGCAGAAATAAACCACTAAGGGTTTCTTTTTTCTGTTCTAAGGATTTTAGTGTGTACATGGAGTGAGATTGTCAGAAGGGTTTGGTATTGTCTGTCACTGCTGAAGGATTCAGTGAAGCTCCTGTATTCCCTGGCAGTGGGAGCAGACTCGTGCAGGACATTCCTGAATATCCTGCTCTCATCTTTCTCCTTCAAAACCTAACCCTTGGGTAAGATTATCTAATAAAATCTTCTTAACTTACATCAGCACCCTTCACCACAACAATGACTGTGTAAAACCTCATAGTTATACCTCCACTATGCCTAACACCACACACACACACTTTTTTTTCTTTTCCTCTCCTATATCCATCCATGCTGGATCCCCTACTCCCATGCTGTGTTCCCTTTTGGAAAGAAGAAGAGAGGGCTGATTTGGCTAGAGACCTTACATTGAAAGAGGAAGGATGAGAAAATGGCTTAAGCAGGGATGTGTGGGTGCTGCTAGTGTCACCAGGAAGCTCTTGCCATTTAGTAGTGTTGTCCGTCACCTCTTTCTCTCTCTGTCTCCCCATGTCAGACAACCCCACTGTTAAACTAGGCTGAATGGGACCAAGATATCAGGGAATACATATTATCTACGCCTGTCACCATTTCCATTCTACTTCTGTAGTCCTACTTTGTGCCTGTTTTAGGCATTCAGAGAACCCACTCTGTAAGATGTCTTGCAAGCTTTTATCACACCTTGCTCAAAAAGACTTTCTGTCGACTTTAGTCACTCATGCATAGGCAAAGCATTTGTAAAAGGTAAGGTATGATCTTACTGCTGTGTTGTGGGTTTCTCCACTTCGTTTTGCAGATTATATGCTGGAAGTCATTCTCTAGCAATCATGAAACTGGTGCAGTTTGCAAGGGCTTTCCCAGTCTTGAACATGGGGCATACTGCTAGAACACAGCTAAAGATGGAATGAAGTGTGTCCATTGTGGGGAAATATCTGTGGCCTGTAGCCTGATGCAGTACTAATTTTGAGATATTCCAGATGCCCTTCAATGGTTAGAGCATCCTTAATGCTCTACAGCTGCTGTGTTTGGGAATAGCTCTTGTTGCCAAATTCCTTCATGAATAAAAGGAAGGATGCTTAACTGGTGTATAGGGAGAAACTAAATATTGGAAATGAAAGTATGAATATGAAGAAATTGTGAATCACCATCTACTTTTACCTAATATTAGTTTATTATTTTCGTTCTTTTCTACATGCCTAATTACTATCTTTCTAAAACAATCCATTGTCACATTCCTCCAACACTCAGAATTAAATGAACACAGCAGATCTCCTCGCCATTCCCATCAAAGCTCCAGACATGGATGCTCCCACTTTTAAACGTGTGGGCAGTCTTTGTATCCATTTGCCATCATTTGCGCTTTCCATCACGTTTGGCTTGCTCCAGGGAAGAAGTCTGGTGCCAGGATTTCTGCTGGCTGAAACAAGGGTGAAGTTCTGGCCTGATTAATATCAATGGCAAAGCTCCCAGCAACAAGTAGGAGAGCAGGCTGTGATTTAGAATACTTGGAGGGTAAGCACATAGCAGTATAATTGCTGCCATTGGACAAATACTAAAGTTAGAGATCAACAAGTTGACAGCTATAAATAGCAGTGGTTTCTGCCAATTCCTGGTTCTTTTATTTTAATCACTATTGAAAATTAATTCTTTTCAAGATAGGTAAAAGCACATCACCTTCTCTCCCACAGAGAAACTTGAGCATCTTGTTTTCTTAGAATAAATATTACGCTCCTAACCACGCTGTTGTGTTGGCATGCTTTATATTTTCCACACGTACAGATAAAACCTGTTAACATGTTAATGGATTTGTTTGCTTGTCAAGGAAAATTTTGCCCCCTGCAATGACAACTTCAAACTCATGCTGCAAAAGGGCAAGGCAAGCAGTCGCTCAATGGACAAGCACAACACATTTCTCCCAGCAATAACGGCTTCAGATTCGAGTCGGATGCCTCGCCACTCTGATCTGCAGAGCTGGTTTAATCATGTTAATGTGCTGTCTAATTATGGTAAACACTGCATATTATTCAAATTAAAAATGTATTT
>JASSUY010040254.1:0-28944 GCA_032466535.1 Forpus xanthops | reverse complement strand
TGTTTAAGTTTGAACCCATTACCCCTTGTCTTATCACTACAGTCCCTCATGAAGAGTCCCTCCCCAGCATCCCTATACGCCCAACTCAGTTATTAAAGAACTCCCCCCCAAAAAATGACAACATGCAAAACCACAAGGGGACATTTTCATTACAGATTAAAGGTACTTTCATAGAGATAAAATTCAAATTAATCTCTCCTTCGCCCGTTTATTTTTTTACCTGACTGACAGCATTCATAATTTCTGCAAAGAAAACACTTATTGTTTCTCATTTTAAAATAGATGGTAATTTCACAGAGGCCTGGCTACAAACATGATTACATCTGAAAATCCTCAAAATGGCTTATGTACTAGACTGGAAAGTAGATATATCTCTGAAGTGTTTGTAATATAAAGTAGTGAACAGTGGATCATTAAAAATAGTGGGACTTGAAAAAAATGCCAGAGGAATTCTCCTCTGCCTTCTCTTCATGATGTAAGTTAAAGATTTATTTAGTGGCATTGCCCCTTCCATTAGCTTTGCTTGCTTGCAGGCAGAAATTTTGACAAAGGGGGTAAAGAGAATACTTCAGATACTCTGCTTCAGCATAGAAAAATGTGTTTCAGAAGGAGTGAACATTTGAAAAGAGCCTGTGTCTACTGGAAAGTTATAGGGACTGCAAGAGTATCTTTCCCAGCTTCGAAGAAGTCACCAACAGATAGTGTTAATATCCTTAATTCTTCACTAATACAGGACAATGGATGAGGTACTAAAATATCTGAGTATCTGAAGTTAGAGCAGCTTCCCTAACATGGCACTCCAAGAAACTGAACCAGAGACATCTCAAATAACCTTGAAGAGAAACCCCATCATTAGCTATAAGAAAAGGGTTGTGATGCTATTCAGTCCCTCTGTGGTGTATTCCCAGGTCTGTTACCCAGGGTCTCAGTTACTTGCCCTCAGCCTGTGTCACTGGCACACAGGCAGCGGAAGAGCGCATGTTACAGTGCAGCAGCATCATAACAATCTGACAGGAGCAAAAGAGCAGGTGTACCAGTCCAGCAGCTAAGTGCCTTGTCTCAGCAATGGACAATACCAAATAACCAGAGAAGAGAATACAAGCAATCTGCAAACTCATCTTTGCACCTTGCTGTCTGCTTAGATGTCACAGATCGCTCTTTGAAAATACAGAACTTCATTTGGAGCCGTGAGGTGCTTAATTGCTTCTTTTTGGCTTAGGAACTGCCCGTATTTGCAATGCTTTGACCATTAGCCCTGTTTGAAGGTCAGCTCCTGACTGATATGATGTACAAAACAGAGGTACTAACGACCATTCTCAGTTATATGTCTGAAATATAATATTAAGGCATCCTGACTCTTTACTCCCACTGCTGTCTTCTGCTTGCTGTAATAAAATGCTCTTAGTCAGTTCTTTTCTCTAGGGAAAAGAGATGTCAGCACAGGGAAAGTGATTTATAGATGGCAAATGAGAAAGGATGGAGAAGATCTCATTTAGGGCCTCATTGTGCTATTGTTATTCAAAAAGAATGGCTGCTTACCCCCATCAGGACCTACTCCTGGATTTGCCTTGAAGTAGTTCTTGGCTTTAACAAAGGCTGCAAAAAAGGTCTTAAAAACTCATGGATTTTCTGCAAGGTATCTGTTAGGCAAACAGGAGAAGAGCTGACTTTAGCACGATGTCCTGTTCTGCAGTGCGGCAGAGAGCTGCCCTCAGCACAGCCAGCAGCTACTGTGCAGAGCACAGGACAAGCCTGAGCTGTCTGTTGTAGTTCAACTCCCTGCCAGGCTAATAGTCTGCTGCATGGCCTGGCATCTCAAGAGGCTATATAACAACTACAGAAGTCAAAAGGAAAATGAGTTGATCAACCTAACATTAGTTTTTAATGCAGCCTGAGTCATTATTGCAGTCAGTAAGCCATAACTTACTGCTTTAGTCAAATCATCGCTACCATCATATATTTCCTTGAAATCTGTCACTGTTAGAGAGTGAATGTTGGAAACTCAGGCTCCTCATTATCTGCAAATGCCTCTGCATTAAGTCAAAAGAGAAACATTTCTTTTCGTTTCTTTTTTTTTTTTCTATCTGAGCCATGAAACTGGGAAAATTTATCAAATGGCAAAGGCTTTTGCAGCAGCTCCCGCAGAGCCCAAGCAAATATCCCTGCAGTGGGTTTCCTGAAGGCAATGAGGCTGTGAAATACACAGGGAATCGCAAAGCCCACCTTTCAAGATGAGGCTAACGCACTAACCCCACTGTTAACAGAGCTCACGCCCTTCTGCAAAGATGGAGAGGAATCTCGATCAAGAAAAGACCCTCAGCACATGGTCTGGAGAATGTGTGGATAAGTCACACTGTGTCACATCACAGGACTGTGGGTATGTACTCATCACTGGCTTATCTCTAGTAACACTTCCCTGGCACACCCTGGTTTTGCTGTAATACATATTAGCTGCAGAGAGTCCTTGATCACTGAATTCTTGTGAGGAATCTGGAACGAAGAAGAGATGCTGCCAGGACTTTACAGCACTTTTACAGAACTTAATCACCTGTACAGTGTCATTTGAGGAATCCCCAGTAATCTCCTGTCTCATCACTGTGTTTTGTTTCTTAAAATCTTTATTCAGTTTTGTCATTGAGATGGTCTCTATCCTTAAGCTACCAGTTACCTTCCCCTTCTTTTAGGACTGTTCTTTTTCATTGTTGTTTTTGGTTTAATTTTTGAGGTTTCCTACCACCCCTTACAGATCCACAATATTTACTTCTCCCCAAGATCCAATAATTCACCTCTCTGCCCACCACAACACAGACAAAATGATTTACTATGAATGAAGTAGGATAGGACATTAATGTATACCTGCCAGTGGTAGACTTCATCATGGTAGATGGAAATGGGTTTAGCTATCTTATACTTATTGTGGGATAGGACAGGACATGATCCTGAATTTGGGCAATTACTTACAGCTGCTTTCTGTGAGGATAGCTTTGTTTATTCATTAGAAATTACTGGCATATCCATTTCCACAGTTCTTCTATCTTTGCTACGGCAATAATAGTATTTACCCTCCTGGTACAGTGCTGCAGCACTAAAGCTCAAAACTACTGACTTCAGAGCATCATGCTAATGTACACTGTGAATTCCCAGCCTTGGTGGTTACTTAACACTATTTATGAATGTTTACACCTGTATTTAATTTCCTGTGGTGCTTGAAGTCCTTCTGTGAGACTTGCAAAAATGGTATCATATATTCCCAAAGAACCTTTTGTTCATGATAAATAAAACATTATGCAGCAGCTTTAATTTCCTGATAATTAAATGTAAAACTTTTCCACCATGCCGGATCCTGAGCAGCTATAGGAACAAAACATTGTGTTGCTGAGACTTTGAAGTCTAATTTGGGTACTGAATTCACTTAAACACTTTGATGCTCATGTATTTCTTAGAGCCACACATTGAAGCACAGTGTTAGGAAGCTGGGTAGGTGTATAAAGGCAAAGTTAAGTTGGAAAACAATCAGTGGAATTTCATATGGATGGTAGGGAAGCAATCAGTGCAAGTATTAGAGAGACAAGAGAAAGCAGCCAAGATACCACAAGTGTTTTGACTGCTTGGGTAGAAACTGATCTCCAAAAATGCTTTGGAGAAGATTTGTGCAGGTAGGGTTTAACAGAGACAGGGACCAAAGGCTGAGTCAACAACTTGGTGGAAAGGGTTTCAATTTAGCCTAGATTAAAAATAAATAAATAAATAAATAAGAAACCCGTTTTTATTAGCATGATTTTTTTCTTCTGCTGCTGCTGTGTTGTGACTAAAGACGTTTTTAATCTCATTGTCTCAGGCTTCTCAGACCCACAGCTGTGGCCTATGACAAAAATAGTTTGTTCTCATGAAAATACCTGTGATTGGAATGAGAAGTCAGTCTGGCCCCAGCAGGAGCAAGGAAGGACTCCCAAAGCCTGTGAGAAAAAGCCCTGGTTAATGTATTTCCTAATTCATTGCATTTTCTCTTGCTAATTAGCAAACGCGGGGAAAAGAAGAAAAGCCAACAATAGAGGCCACATCCCTGGCTACTGTAAACATCAATTTACACCAGCTGAGATACTCCAAGGGAAAAGATGCTTGCTGTTTGTCTTGACATAAGTAGCAATTACTCCATGGCTGCTGAGCTGAATTTTGGAGTTATGGGCCAAATTATTTGAGCAGGCATATTCTGAGATATTCATCTTGCAAATTCCTTTGTGCAGAGCTGCAAAGTTATCCCTGTGTATTAAAATAATCTTTCCATTTAATTATACTGCACCAACTACATACATACTTTCCTTCTTATGAAGCAATTCTGCTTTCCTGTAAGATGGGCTGCTCAATAAACTAGTCACCCAAATAACACCAGTCCTAGCTAGGCCAAAGAGCACCACGAGTCATTTCTTGAGGAAAAATATGCTAATTTTCAGATCAAAAATATCCCCGTATATGAATAATGGAATTTCACTCCTGTTGGCATTTAGAGCTGAGGTAACTGTCTCCACATGAACTCAGTGCCTTCCAAGCAGAGCATGTGCTAACTCGGACAAAACAAGCAGGATACTAGTGCTTTTCCCCTAGTAACTACTCAGTGCTTCGTGCGGTAGCTGTGCAAACCCGCTGCATGATGGAGCCATCTGGACCTGTGTTTTGAAACTAGAACTTCAGAGAAACAGTCATGCAAGTTTTGTTTTTCTAAATCTATCTAGAGCTTATCCAAGTAGACAAACTTCATGCAAGGGAGGAGGCTGGATCGCACATCAAAGCCCCCCTGTTTACTGGTAAATCACACAAGGGCCAGTGCAGGAGCATCTCTTTGGAGGATAACAGCATTAATCTTTCTCTGTAGTGCCTGCCAATAAAATTAGGTACAAGTTACTTACTGACATAGTCACCAAGTAGACTGACTGCTTGAAATACTTTCCCATTCTTAGATGGAAACTGTTTTATAAATGCAAAATATTTTTTATCTAGGTGACAAAATATGTTTTCATATTTTCATTTAAAGAGTTAGAAGTTGCATGTAATAAATCACATAATTTTGATCATTTTAATCTTAAGAGAAAAAATACAGGACCACACCTGGACATTGATAGAACTCTGATGATGATGCCATGGCAGAATGTGATATATGGTTGCATTTTTTATCCCTTCATTCCCACTGTGCTTGTTCATTCACACTAAAATGTGGACTAGCTTAGATCAAAATGCAGCTGAAACACAGAATGGAGGCAGCAGCCATTTCCTTAAATCCACCAAAAGATCTATTTCTGAATGAGCTCTCTGGAGCTGAAAGTCCTTCCTGGCAATCAGAATATGACACAAGTCATCAGAAAAGCAATTCTGTCTTCTGGATACAGTCATAAATCGAAACACAGGGTATTGTGACTGAAAGAAAGGAGGGAAAAATATAAGAACAGTTAAGCTCTGGATCATATTGTCCAGAGAGCCTGTAAAGTCTCTGTCCTTGGAGGCTGCTTTGTCTTGTCTGAACAAAACCCTGAGCAGCCTCTTCTGATGACAGCATTGACCCCACTGTGAGCAGGAGGCTAGACCTGAGACCTTGTTTGATCCCTTCCCAGCCCAGTGATTCTCTAATGCTATCAGGCATGAAAAATCTTTGCTGTTTATATATGTGTTTAAAAATAAAACCAGAGAGAATGGGTAACTCTTCCACTGAGAATTTAGAGTTCTTAATATAGTTGTTAAAATTTGCATTCCACTGTTTTGACATTTTACCTAGATGAAAGCAAATACAGTGAGGATATCCTATCGTGAACCTATTTAAGGTTTTTTATCCCCATAGGCTCCTGCCTTGAGGAGGGAAAAGGAACATCTGTTCTTTTGGCTCCAGTTTAGGGTTTAAGCCTTCCCAGTCTTGAGGAGTGCTTCATAAACAAAGTCTGAGGTCACTGGATGTTCCCACAAAACTGTGTAATCAGGCTGAGACGGTTGCAAAAGCAGCCACGCTAAGGCTGCCATGTGGTAGTAAGAAAGCCTGCAGCAGTGTGCACCAATGGCTTCAGAGATTGTCTTTTAGATAAAGAGGGGTCTGAGGACATTCAGAACTATAAATCAGCCCCAGGCTAATTTTTTGTTCAAAAAGCAGATTACAAATTTTAGACATACTCACAAACACAAAAGAATTTTTCCTCTCCAGCCAGCAGTTAGCTGGGTAAGAAAAGAGACCGGTTGGTATTTGTGTCTCATCCATCTTCTATGTATTCCAGGTTACTCTGATGAAGATGAGTGACAGCAAAGCTGAAGCTGCATAAAATCCCCTCTTTCCTGCCCTGTGACATACAACATGGTGGTGGACTGAACATAGGAGCAAGAGGTTGCTGCTCCATCAATCCCTTCCCCATCTCCTGCTACATGCCTGGCTGAGTTGCCCCAGCTTGTGGCTCCTGTTGGTGGGCTGTATCTGCTGACTCTTCTTGGAGTGGGGCAGTAGGATTCAAAGTGGTGGAGGCAGCTCCAACAAGTTCACATGCTTCCTTCAAACATCAGACACAGAAGATGTTTGCTGGATTCTGAAGTCTGAAAACACAGCTTGAAACAAAGCGAAGTTAATGCTCATTGTATCAGAACCATTGCATTTTCTCATCTTCTCTGGGTTCAGGTAGAGAATGTGACTACTTTGTCAGCGTGGTTTAGGACAGCAGGTTAGTGCAGAAGAAACAAATTGTCTGTGGAGCTTTGGAGGCTTTGCCTTCACTCAGGAGGCAGCCTGAGTCCCCTCCACAAGCAACTCAGGAGAACAGAACTCTCTTTAGTAGTTTCCTGAATTTCAGTGCATGATTATTTAATGTCTCCAAGTTTCTGACAGGACCATTCTCTATCTCCTTTTTCAGGTGCCTCATCCTGCCACACTGTCATTGTCACCAGATACCTCTCTCACATCATTGTCCCAATTGTGCCCTTTCTTTGAATGCCAATTCTATCACTAATCACCTAACACCAGCTTTAGTCATCTGTATTTTCACAGCTAACAGGATTCTTTGGAAACTCAAGATTTAGGAGGACTGTTAAAGACAGGGTAGACAAGACCTTGTTCCATCTATGCTTTCACTTTCCCATTGTCTCCAATGGGGCCAGTTACCACCTTTAGTGTCTGAGAATTAAGCACCTACAAGACATTTTAAAATCTGGGTTGCTGATCCTAAGCACAGTAAATCCATTTGTATACAAAAGAGATGCTGTTTGGATTGAGAATTAATGAAAAGCAGTCACACTTGGAATTTTCTTCCTCATTAAAAAGAGTATCTCATTTTCTTCTAGCTCTAGCCAGATGAATGCCATGATTTCCAATCAGTTTGGTGCACAGCCAGTTTAACCAATTGTTTAGCAATGGCTCATTCTGTGTTTGCACAGACGCTCGAGAGCCACCACAGTGCTGTTTTTCTTTCTTCAACAACCAGGCAGAAGCCACTGTCAGGGTTTCCCAAATGACAGCGTCTGGAGAGCCTGAATGAAGTTTCTCATATGTGAAATTAAAGCCAGTGGTGTTTTATTCATCAGGGAGCTATCTGGTGTGCATCGTGAATGTCAGGCAGGTGTAACCCATACCAGTTATCAGGAGACAGGATCAAGACTGGAAATTAAAAAGCTGTCTGTCTTTGCTTCAAAGCTGTCAGGGACAAAAACTTAAAGGATGAAGAAACTAATCAATCCTGAGAATGTGCTCTGAGGACTTTCAAAAAGTAAGAGTAATTATCCTCTCTAATCTCTCCCTGAGGCCTGTAGCAGAATGTGGCCAGATATTAAATGAGTAATTCAGGAAGGGAGAATATAAAGTAACCATATACACAAATAATAGGTTCAGTAGTTTTCTTCTTCTCAACTTCCCTTTTTCTCAGCATGCGGAGCAAGCTATGTACCTTCAAATCAGCATTGCTTATTCTTCCTTTGCCTTACACTGAAATCCCCCAAAGGGATTTGAGGTCCAAGGTTTCACCTTTGATGCCTGCCTCACAACTGCAGTTGCCACTGCTGCTGTCCTGCAGAGCTAGTGGACCTCTTGGGGTGCAATATGACAGGTGAAGCTGGGCTCCACAGGGATCCTGAGTACTGGCACTGCTGGTACCAGAGCTTCTCTGTTAGTGCTGGCTCCTGACTAGTGGTGGCCAGGCTGTGAACATGGGTGCACTGAGCGCACCATGCAGCATCTGAGCAATGTGCTGGACTTCTTCACTTGTATTTCTAATGCAGACAGAGAGCCCAAATGTGCCTTTCACACACTGAGTTACTTTCCCAGCAGTGCTGACCTCAGTGTTTACATTTTTGAACAAAACTCCCAGTCTCTTATATTATTTCCTGAAGGGCAGAAAAAAGCATCTGTGATTATTGCACACATATTTTAAAAGATGATCACTACCATTCACACAGACCAGGGCCTTTCCCATGCATGCTGTTACAAGCATTTCGCCCCAGCTCACATGTATTTTGGGGCAACAGAGAAGGAAGAACCCTATCTTTCCTTTAGAACATTTCACACTTCCTCTTGCTGCTGTGTTTTCCTGCTCCTCTCAAAAGGGAACACTCTTTCCTTTTCAAATAGCTTAGCCTTCAGTTGTCAGTCTCACTAATCCTAATCCTCCCATGTTTCCATTTATTCCTCTGGAGAATAATCCATGTTTGAAACACAGGAGAAACCCTCAGGGTATTCTATGATATATGCATGATAAAGAAAAGAATTCATAATCATGGTAAAGAATCCAATGATACGATGCTATCCATCAAGATATGAAATAGAAATGTTGATATACTAATAAGATGAACTGAATTACTTGAGAGAAAGCACAGAAGGAAACACAGAGGTCTCTGATGAATCGCACTAACTAGCTCTAGTTAAACCTGGGAACTTCCCACTGGAAATTGTTTCATCAGAAAAGACAAACTTTTCAAAAGCAAAAGATTACAAAAAGAGAAAACTGAGACTGTTTGGGCTTTTTTTTTTATTTGAAAAAAATATAAACATTTTTAAATGTTAAAGGTGAAAAATTTTTACCTGCCAAAATATTCCTTCTTTAAACCTCCTACAGCTGGGGGAGGAGTACTAGGCAATATCGAAAAATAAGGAAAGAGGCTTTGGAAGATGAAAGCCAAAAGAAAATAACAGCTTCATTTTTCTTTGGGTTCTGTACTTTTTTTCCCTCACACTTCATTGCAGTTCCAGCTCGGATAAATTTTGTAAATACTTGCAAATTTTTCAAGGAAAACGCACCTCAGCTGCAACAACCAGTAGCCAATTACTAATGAAGTGATACTTTCCAGAAGAATACCCAAGCACAACTTCAGTAACCAAAGAACGTTATTGCCTTGGCATGTGCCAAAATAACACTCCTAGACTTTTTACCTAAATGATCACACATCCTTTCTGAAACAACAAAAGGCCACCATGTATCTCACTATGAGCTGGCAACTGGAAAGGAGATGATAACCACATGCCTCAATTATCACAACTTTACTGTTTGTTACTTCCATCATTTTCACTGAAGATACTGACAATACAAGACAGGTCCCAGCTGTCCCTGGGGACCAGCATGAGCTGCAGTTAACACCTTTCACTGCCTTTGAGATGGCTGATGGTCCATAGATTCTAGATGTAAGGTCTTGCTTCTGATTTTACTACTTTATCACACAGTTTCCCCACTTCTGATACAGGAAGGACAGACTCACCCACTGTCGCTCTCAGTTACTACTCCAAAGAGTCATCCTCCCCTTCCAAGAAGAGTCATGCATTGCTTGGCTGTGGCAGAGCTGAGAAAGTCCCTCTCTTGCTGCTGGCTGCAAGGAACCATAAGCCACATCCTTTACTTCTTCAGGGTGAACCAGCAAACTCTCCACTCTGAGATGAGTCTGGTCCGTATGTGCCAGGATAACACAGAATTACTCTGATGTAGTCCCAAAGACAGCCATTGCCCTTTCATTAAGTTCCTTGGAAATAAAACTAAGCTGAGTTGACAGCTTTGGTGCCAAGGGAAGAAAATCCGTGGTTCAGTTAAAGAAGAGAGGGAGAGGAATAGATACAGTGGAATATTATTAAGCTCTTTTTTTTAAACCAGAAATGTTTGAAATTGGGTTTACGATTCTCCTGCTGTTCTAATTTTAAATATTTCCTTTACATCACTGAAAAGAATTCAAAACTTGGATTTAGTAAAACCAATGTTGAAAGGTCCTCTGGGCTGGTAATAAGACTTTTGAAGTTGCAGAAATCAGTCTGTGAAAAGATGTTCACTGGGCCCATTAACGTGGAGTGTCTCTTCAAAAGGGAGGGCTGACTTGGCTACAGGAAAGTAATTCCTTCTCTTGCTCAGATAAGGCTTTGATGTTTTTTAATACAATCTTGAACCTTACAAAGCCATTTCTAGTAACTGCAATCCTTGAACAGTACACTGACCTTTCACATTTTAAAGATATAACCCTAAAAATAACTTCATTTTTAGAAGCAAGTTTATCTTTGCAGTGCTATGGCACTATCAATGTGCTTTGTCACTTTTTAGTTCAAAAAGTCTTCAAGATGAAGGTAGCTTCACCCAGCATAATGAGAAAAGGGTTGTTTATTTGTCCTCTCCATAACTATTCCTGTGTACTTCTTCATAACTTTATCTCCCTATCAAAACCACCATGATTCTTGTTTCCTGCCTTCAAAGATACTCTACATTTGCAATTTTGGATAATCATTAAGTGAAGACTTTGAGAGCAGCTATTTTAGAAGCAAAACAATGCATGGAAAAAATGTACTTAAAAAGCTCGAAAGCAATGAGATTCTTGTTTTCTAATTTAGGAAGTTATTAGATATACCTTTGGTATTGTTAGCATGGTAGAGGTTCTGCTTGTTCAAAGAGCTCTCAGACGAGTTAGAGGGATGTCAGGACAGACGCTGCTCTGGCGCACCCAGTTCCACTGCAGAGAAGCCTGCTTTGCAGCAAAGGTCTGGTCATGGTGGAACTGAGCTCCTTCAAAGCCCCTTCTCCCAACCTATTTCCACACAGCCCAAATGTGGCCTGGGTGGTAAAAACTGGGGTCAATAAGGTTTCAGCTAACATAGCTGTTACACCCACTAATTTTGTATATTTTACACAATACTCTTCAATCCCTTATTCCAAGTCATCACACCTACTACTGAGTCATCTTGCCCTCTCCAGTCTAGAAGCTGGCACTGTTCCTACCAAGCTTCCAAGCCTCTCTGCTATATAGATGGTTGAGATGAAAATGGTTAATGGGCTAGTACAGAAACATAAGACTTCATCTGAAACTCAGAATAATTTCAGTCTTTGGGATGTGGCTTAGTTTTTTGAAACAAAGAAAGCAAGAAAAGCCCAGATCACCTGTAAAATTGTGCCAACTTCAATATTCATTAACAACTTGCAGGCTATGCAGATCCTGTTTGAACAAGGATGATCAGTAAATGAGGGTTAATGTATTTTCAGCAAAACTCCATAAGGTTTCAAAAAGGCTGCAAATAACATCAACTGTAAATTCTTTACAGAAATGGCAATGAACAAATAATAAATCCAGTGACTAACAAAAGTGACCATTTCTCTAAGGATCCATACAGCAATTTTTTATGGTAGCAAGCATGTATATAGCTGATGAAATGAAGAAGATACATACAGGGAAAATGACAAGATAAAGCTTCATGTCTTGTGTAACCCTGAGTTTGCTAATGCAAAGCCAAGAGATATTTTGGCAAAAACCTGTGTATTTGTCTAGAGAAAATTTTCAGACAGAAGTTTTATATCAAATTCTCAAGGACTTTTGCCTAGAGCTGATAATGGCTGCATTTATGGCTATTATTGTCAAGAAAGCTGCTTTCAGTTAAAAATCATTTGAACATGAGGAGAAAGAGCTGAACCGAGTTCAGATGAAAGAAGGAGCAGCTGGTATCTGCATTGGTAGACTGATAGTGCGACAGGATAGGAAGGCTGCATGAATCTAATAGAGACAAATGAATGCTGAAAGAATTATTTCTCTCAGGTGCTTCAAAAAAGAAAAGCTTCACATCGGTTGCCACACACTGTACATTTCAGAGCTATTAGTGACCTCCAGCTACAGTTTCTGAGGGAGGGCTGAATACCTTATGCTACTGCTGGATCCCTGCCATTGCACACAGCCCGTCTTCTCCCACTTGCTCCCCAGGAAACCTGCTACATGTGCTTGCCTGGCTTCTTCTTTTTCATTTTATAGCACCCTGCTGAGGGCTAGACAACCCTGTTAAATATCTGACATAAGTACAACTAGGAAAAAACACCGCTGTATTTCCAAAAGCAATAAAAAGACACATGCAGGGATGAGAGGATGGAGGAGGAAGCAGAGACATTTAAACCACCAAGTCATCTCTGGACTCCAAGAACTGCTCAGTCTAGGCTCCTGATGCTCTTTGCATGAGGCTTCTCCAACACGCTGACCACTTACAGCATGAGCAGAGGGAAAGGTTAACGGCTTATTGTGGCAGCCCCAAAGCAGAGGTCCTGCCTGGTGGGGCTATGGCAAGACACGTCCTCCTCTAGGTCAGGCCTTAGGCTCTCACTTGTCTCTCTGAGGTCCCCAGCCATAAAGAACACTGCTACTTCTCTGGAAGGGATTTGACAAGACAGATATAAGCCACTCCAATCAAAGCGTCACCTGAGTGAGACCCTGTGATTAGAAAAAGAGGGTAAGAAACACAGCACAAGCAAAGCCCAAGTGTCAGGTTTTTCTCCTGCGTCAGAAAAAGGGAACAACTGAGATAAGCTGTTTCAAGTACTTCCAGTGGCCTAGGTGGTTAAAACAACCTTCCTGAAAACAGAAACATAAAGCCCATTGGCATTGTGGTCTTATGGTGCTGCTGAAAATCTTCCTTTTACTTGGTCTCTTTGGGTTCCCTGCTATTTTGTAGTGATGCCACATCATTAAGATAAGATGCAAACGTATCTAGCACAAGCTCTTTTTCTCCAGCATAGCTAGATTTACATGCTGTCTTGTAAAACAGTCTGAAATAATGAGACTTGAACCACAGCTTTATCAGAATGACAATTTATGACTTTCCCAGATGTGTTTTGATATCTTCATATGAACTCTACCTAAGCCTTGGTGTTCCAGGATTAAGCCATTACTTCTAGAAGAAATTATTTGCCTGCTTTCAGGTTAGTTTATGTGCTGACTGTTGCCGTTGCCAAGAGTCAAACCATGCAGAGCTGAGTAATGCCTCTACAGAAGGGGTATTTATATTTTCATTGTTAGGTATCTATTATAACTGTATCTGAGTCTCACTTAAGTGTTCAGCCCTAAACTGGAGCCAAAATACCCACTGCATTTGTAAAGAAACATTCCTTGCGCCAAGTAGTGTTTCTATTACCAAGGTGGAAAAAATTACTATCAAATGAACTAGCACCAATAGTGTGGAAAAGGCTGTCCTGATTGTTCAGTGTGGGAAGAAAAACTTGCATTTTCTATGAAAAATGAGGGCTTTCTTCTTTTCATTTATATGACATTTTATAATCCCTGCTTTCATTCTACCTCCAATGTTAGAGTGCTCTGAAGGCTGTGATTTTAGCATACAAATAGCCATCTTAAAGCAAATAAATTTGTGAATTGAAAGATCAGCTACAATGCAGACAAAAAGTTGATTTGGAAAAAAGCAGTGGACTAAAGTGATTCTGTGTAAAATTAAAACAATCCCCCATGACTACAGCAAAAAGAAAATGCCATGCATAAAAAACAAGTTACAAAAGATGGAAAAACATGTCACCATGTGGCTGACAGCAATATATATTAGCCCAAAACAGTGATAATTCACATGAAGACAGCAGCTTGTATGAGTCAGAAAAGTTTTATCTAAATACAACTAAAATAGGAAAAAAAACAATTAAATACAAATAACAGGGAACTTAAGAGATGAAGCAATCTCGCACGACTGCATCCAAACTTTGGTGATATTTAAATCTCTGGGTTGCATCCAGCTTCACAGTCAAATCATAAATCTTCACAGGACCAGAGGAGAAGAAAATTAAGATATTCTGATATTTTGGGACAGAAAATATAGCAAGAAGTGCAACCAATTTGAAGGAAAGTTCAAACCCCCAAATTTAAACTGGCAGCCAGACGAAAAGCGGATTATGGATCACCAGATAACCAGGAATGATAAGGATTGTAAGATTTTTTTAACAGAGCTGCTCTTAAAAGCCAAACCTGATCTTCTACCCTTGTGCTAGGAGAGTTCGACAGAAATTATCATTGAAACATAATCCTAAAATGGCAAAACCACTGCAACTTACAAATGTTTCTGGTTTACATATTTCAAGAATTAGAATAGCTTTAGATCAAACAATCTCATTGAAGGTTCACCCACAGTCTTTGCACAAAGAGAGCATCAAGCATCCCAGTGACACTTCCTAGTGTACATGATAGAAGAATAACCCAAACATTAGAACAGATGACTTCCTGTTTGGAACGTTTTCATACCAAATTTTTGAACTCTGACAAGAAAAAGAGAAACCTATTTACCTTTTCCAAAGCTGCATATCCAGATTTGTCCACGGGCAACTGTCTGCAGCTGTCCTAGTTTAGGTTTCAATGGTTGTGTGAAACGCACAGAAGCAACAATTACAGTGTTCATCAGTCTGGCTTGTGCTGCAGGAGGCAGTCCTGTCCCTCAGTGCACGAGTGTAAAGAGGCACAGCAGACAGAAGAGAATGAACTTAAAGTTCAACTTAAGGCAACTTAAAGTGATACCACAAGGTATGACAGGGAGTGGATTTAATTTGGTTGGGTTTTCTATATGCAGGTTTTCAGGTTTTATTTGAGTTAGTTCTACGCTTATATTCACCACTACCATCAGCTCATCTGCTGCAAAACACTCGTGTGTGTCATTGCAGATGGGCAAATGGGAGAATATTGGCTTGACAACAATTTCATTACTACCATCAGCTATAATAAACCACAGTTATCCTACATACCAATAAAGATGATGTGTAATAAAGATTAGGTAGGATGCATCGAACACACTGCAGAAATATTACTCCCAACTTCTGATGAGTTTCTCATGTGGGTTTGTGTCTGATATGCAAAGATTTAATGAAATATGACAGTACCTTCCCAATGAGGAATCAGTGAACTCAGAGCCTTGAGGGGAAAGCAGGGAGAAGCAACTGTTTTTATATATTGATTCCAGTGTTTCACTGTCACAGAGGAGCCTCTGGGATACTCTTAAGGAAAATAAAGGAGAAAAGAATTTCTGGGTCTGAATTTAATCACACAATATCATGCAGTGCAGTATCAGGAGAACAGGTTACTACTATGCGGCCTCCCAGCTGCGTTACCACCAGCCTTCAACTGATGAGTCTATATGAGCAACAGAAGCAGAGATGCTTGACTGCCTGCAGTGAAGTGGAGGTTTGGGAAAGCTCCTAGAAAACAGCCTCCAGTGGTAGCAAAATGTTTCAATGATGCCAAATTCCTGGCTTAGAGATAAAAATGCCAGGATCTGTGGTAGGCACTAAAACCTGCAGCAGATGATCTGAATCCTTGGGAGGCAAGATCTTTCAGTTCAAATGCCCCTACTCCAATGGAGATCACTGTTTTGCTGGAAATGACCATGGATATCCTCTGTGAAACTTCCCCATGCACATGCATGATGCCAAGCTGGTTTGCATAATGTGAGAAGAGAGAAAAACCTTTTTGCCTAAACCTCAGATTTGCTGATGCTTGACTTTACTGCAGTTTTCTGAAGCAAAACTGAAATTTCTTGGTTTCACCAGAAACCAGAAGGGGAACTTACCGGAATTCTATGGAAAAAGGTTATTTTCATCATATTTTCACCAAGACTAACTCGGGCTCTATCATAAATCACAAAGGAGGATGAGCTTCAAAGAGATTTATGTCCTTATTGGCAGAGGATCAAGGCTAGCCCTGCGACCTTCTCCAGACAGCTGGAAGTGAGAGAAAAAGATGTCAGGCCATCAGTCGCTTTATCCTCTGATTCAAGTACTAGGGAAAAAAACAATACTGATAGTGAGTTGTATCTATAACTCTCCAGTTTGGCTGTCATGGAGGGACACACTTACTTAAAAGTTGCAGAAGTAGCTGAGAATAAGAGGCCATTGTGGTTATTTGCTTTGGAGTTATTCGCACACTTGAATTTTTAAGTACGGCTGCATCAGCAAATATGAACTTCTCCACTGAAGAAGTCAGTGATACTCAGTAACTGTAGAATATTTGATCTACTCAAGACAATAGCAAAAGTACAGACTAAAGCTATTTGGGCTTGAGAAACTGCTCCTTTCAAATTTATCCCAGCATATCCTCGTGATTCTTTTCACTTGCATATTCCTGGTCACTTTTTGCATGGCTTTCTGTCCACTACATCCCTGGCTTCATTCATGCTTCTTTAGTTCAACTACACTGGTGGAAAACTGAATGTTCCTTGTGAGCTGTGTCCTTTCTCCAAAAGCTCCCCCCAAAAGCAGAACTACTCAACCTGCTTTTGCTTATTTATGAGGTTCTGTGATTGCTACCTATAATTTATTCCTGGAGTCTGTCTATGAACATCTGTAATCGGCATCCAGCCCAATAGGTACAGAGCTGATTTTATAAAGGTAAACTTTTTTCTGTATGGATGACTTATTTTATTGGGTTGGATCTTTCTTACCAAAGTAACTTATTTCTATAAACACAACCTGTCACATACGTATATTCTGAGAACAGCTCAGCTGTAAATGTGATTAAATGTTTTGCACAGTGAATATTGCTGAATAGATATAGTGAACTATCATATAACTACTGAATTCTCTGATTGCTTATGATAGTTGCTATGACATATATTGATATCAGGAATTTTACACATTCTGACTTTTAAAGATGAAATATTTCCGCTGTGATTTGCCTCTCCATATGCAACCTGTCACCAACAGCATGCTCTGGTGTTTGATCACAAACTAAGTATCAACCGCTCAGCATGACCACAATTCTAGCTAGGCAGACCTTGAAAGATGCCATGCATCTTTCATGATTCTTCAGAGTGAGCAAAAGCTTTGGTTCTTCCTGCTTGGATAAGAAATTAAAGTTTAAGAATGACATGCACTTGTCATAACCTCTGGGCCAAAGAGTATATTTATAACCTGGCTATTCTGCCTTGCTCCTAACCCTAGCCAAAAGTCCAAAGAGGAAAACAGCCCTTTGGATATCCAAACCATTCAGAGCTCTGGGCAGTTTTGGACCAAGTTTCTGAGAAAAAATACCAAGTTTGTTCTTAGTCAGATGAACAATCTCTGCACTGAGGCTCATCAATTACTGCCTTCTTTCATGCGATATCAGTTCACAGCGGCTACCAGAAGACAAAACGTTTGTCTTAAGTGCCCTCTCAAACTATAACTCTTGATCCGTTTTCACAAGCAAATTCCTGCCTTTTCCAACAGATGGACGAGGGAAGCCCAGTGGGAAATGAAGACCTCAGCTCAGTGAATACAGTTTCCATTCAAAACATTCATTCTATGATTCTGATTCTAAACCGTGCAATTACTTTGCTTGTTAATACTCTCATCAGAGACTGATCTGCTCTTTTGTCCCTAGAGGTCACTGCAAAGCAGAATGAAAGTGCTAAGGCAGTGTGAGTTGATAAGAGACCTTGGCTCTATCTTTGTCCCTGTTCTTCCATTTGCCTGCTTTCTCTACCAACACTGTGCTGCTAATTCTCATGAATAGTCTGGTTTTATTTTATTCAGTGGAACTCTCTTTTATACCATATTTGTTATAAGTAACATAAATTAAAAAAGACATACATGTGTGGCCATATGCTTACAAATAGCATGTGTTCCTCGATGCCCCCTCCACAGCTATCAACAGGTAGCTACAGGAGATATATTTTGTTCAGACGGGGTCAAGTTTTCTTCCTTTTATGAGCTGCTGAAAGTTAGCATCACTGTAGGGCTGGGATGCCTTGGGTGGCATAGGTCAGTTAGGAAGTTATTTAATCATTTTAATTCATTTGAAGTTATTTGTATGAATGAAACCACCTGCAAGAGAATCATACTCACAAACCACAGACATGTCAGCAGAGAACTGCAGTCAGCCGCACACTCCAACAAGCTCTTGTTGGATGATAGTTATAACAGATCTTTAAAGCCTACTAAATACGAACCATTTAGATACAAACATTTAGGATTCTTCCAGGATTAGTGACAGCTTAAGGCATGACAGTGAAGATGCTTATAAGCAATTTTCTAAGACAGCACTAATCCAGACAATTATCCTCATCTGACTTTCATTTCAACTTTTTTTACCCGCTTTACTCTCATCTCTTTTTGGCCTAAAGTCTGTGGCAGCTGGTTCTTATGACCACAGAGTGGTAATATCACATCCCATCTTCAATACGAGCTGTCCACAGAGTAACTAAACCAAAGCACCAGAGTCTCTGCTTAGGTCATTGGCCATGGATACAACCCTGCCATGTTTCCAGTTAAAGCACGTGGGACATAGGGCTAGAGATGCAGAGAGCAATTAAAAGACAACTTCTGACAGAGTTTGAGAAGGAACCAAGTTCTCAGTGAAATGGATAAATCATTTCGTTTTAAATATTTACTCAGCAGAACCCATTTACTAGCGCTGCTTTCCTCAGGAAAGCAAGTATTTCCTCCCATACTAATAGAAGATGTTTACTGCTGTCCACTGATGGCACTGACCAACCAAGGTCAGTTGCTGCAATTATGCATGTTCCAGACAGAATACAGACACCACTTCTTCACCAAATGGAGTGGCTTGTTATTGTAAACTGAGATAACCCAGCCATGCTGTCCAGCTGACATTAAAGGTTAAATGGGTTATAAGCATGGGGTTATGTCACTGAAATACAGCAGGCTGGGAATTACTCATGTGAAGGGTAGATACGTAATTTAGGATACTTAAAGGTCTGGAAGAAGATGCAGGAACATCCCTGGCAGTGTTCAAGTCCAGGTTGGACAGGGCTTGGTGCAACCTGCTCTAGTGGAAGGTGCCCCTGCCCATGGCAGGGGTTGGAGAGAATGAGCTTTAATGTCTCTTTCAACCCAAACCACTCACTGATTGTGAGAGGGCTTATATCCACATTATGTTTGACCAACGGAAGGAATCTGCTGCTTCTGTTAGCTGCACTGTAGTGATACATGGAAGCACGAGTGAAAAGAAAAAAGGGGTGGGGGGCAGGAGGGAAAGAGATTGAAAAATCCTGCAAACAGAACCAAAAACAGAGGAGAGAAACATGAGTGTCAGATGGCAGTAGATAAAGAAGAATTGAGCATCACATCCAGAAGTTTTTTGTGGCACCAAAAGCCATGCTATGAGCAAGATAAAAGAGGAAACCCATGAAATACTTTTTGCATGCAATAGCAGCTGGCACCAGAAAAGATGACTGAGGAAAGGGAGCGTCAGTGGCACTTCATAAATACCCTCCTGATTCACAAGTGGTGAAGTAATGACTGAGACACAAGTCAGATGTACTTTTCCCACCTCATTTGTCCTCTGACTTTTTTTAGTTGCAGGAGATGATTAAATAATATTATGAAATCTTTATAATCCCTTTTTCTCTTCCTACTTTCTACATGCCCTACTAATGAAAAAGGCGAGTTTGTTTTTAGCTCATACACGCAGGTACGAAAATACCATGGAGAACTTCTGGGAAGTTACTCACTGCTCTGTCTGCCCGTCAGGGAATAGGCCAGCTGATGGGCCCAGTTCCAGTTCCAGTTTTTAATTACTAAATAATGAGTATCATTTCCAGAGCATTGGTTCCAGTCAGGTGTGGATTCAAGATCCTTTTAACCAGACAATTATTACCACACTGAACCAATACAGTAAAAGTAGGATCATGGTTACAGTAAGAGCCTTAATCTTTAATTAGAGACATAATTTCTTGCTTGCAAAAGACCTTCTCTGACCTTCAGCAAGTAACTTTCAATTTCTTTGTTCCTTTTTCTAAGGAGAGCATGGTAGCACTTTCTTACCTCAGAGGGGTGCTATAAGTATCCAAACATTACATATTTGAGGTACACCCTAAGTATATTCAAGTGGATATCACCCACTCTATATTCCCATCACTTATAAATATTGCAACTCCTATAAATTTTAAAGTTATAAAGTTTTAAATTCTCTCTGCAGAGAGAATTAGGCATTTTTCTGTCACTTATGTAGATTTACTTTACTGTTTTCTGCTCTTCTAATATAATCTTTTTATCTAGCAGACCACACTGAAAAGAAAAATATATGTGACTGTGAGACCTTTCCATGGTTTGAGACCACACAACAGATAGAGCAATTTCCTGAAAGTGCCAAAAGAATTTTTCATCTTCACTTTCTACAGAAAGAACATGTTATATATTACCTCTTTCTGTATAGAAACCTCCTCATGCACTTTCAGTGAAAATTACTATTTTCTCTCAAGGGGAACAGAAGAAAACAAAACAATATTGTTTTTTGTAAGTGTGGTGTAGGCTGGATTTCAGCATATTTACTCAACTCTCAGATTAAATTATCTGTCCTATAAATCAGTTGAGAAGGAGTGCTTAAAAAATGTAACGGGTAGCACAGAGAAAACGAAAGCTCAGACAACACCCCTTCCTATAAAAGCAGGCAGAAAGTCACAGCTTTCTTCAGTCAAGTTACAGTCAAGTGCCTAGACAAGGGTAATGCCCAGCAGAAGCCAAAGGCAGTTTGTTGCCTCAAGCCACAGCGCTGCCCAAAATCTCATTTTAAAGCAGACATCTGCAGGAGTCCCCTCTGGGCCCTGCCCAGGAAGCAGAGCTCAAGATGTAAGAGCAGGGCCAGGCTGGATGGGGCTTGGACCAACCTGCTGTAGTGGAAGTTGTCCCTGACCATGTTAGAGGGTTGGAACTGGATAAGCTTTAAGGTCCCTTCCAACCCTAACCAGTCTATAATTTCTGATCACATGCAGTCATTAGTGCCATTGCCTGTTTTCATAACCATCATCTGGTTTTGAAAAGGTAATGGAGGATATGGAAAGTCTGACCAGGTACAAAGATGTCTATTTGATGCCTACTTTGGCCAGGATGGAAAACAGGATGTCTAGTTCATTTTTCACCCCTCCTTCTTCTCTGTTTCTTGTGCTTTTTAACACCACAACCATGCTTATCTTCTTCTCCCACTATCTGAGGACTCCAGCCTACAACATGCTGCACCAATGTAGTGCTCTTCAGTCTGGGTTGACCCCTGGGTGGTTGATCGCACATGAGAGGTACTCCAGAATATCCTCTGATTTTTAGCACTTATGCACATATCTCAGGAACTGCTGCCTCTGCCTTTGTTGCCTCTTCACAGGAAGCTTATTAAAAACCGAGAGTGAATACTAAACCCAGGGCCAGTGGAGTCGAGACAAATCCAGTTAGCCCGAAACAAAGCCCCATTACAATTCCAATACGCTGCCATTCTCTAATAGCTCAGGTGTACCATAGTTAGTAAAGATGTTTCTTTACTAACACGAACAAAAGTGCAGGATCAGTGAGATGCCATGAATGAAGATTTAACAATCTAAATAAAGCATACTGAGGTCAGGAGAAGAGGCTCCACAGTAAGAATCTATTTATTATTGTTCAGTGAGCAGCCTGGTGGGATAAATGCATGCACACATGTGTTGTGAAAGCTCAGTAATCTCCTTGCTCTTTAAAACAATTTGTGCTACAATCCATGCTACCTCTACACTTGCACAGATACAAGAAATCGCCTTGACGATGGTGCCTCACATATTTATCTACTGTACAAGAAAAGGATAAAATATATTTATGCAAATTTTATCAAGCTTTTAGTTTCTATTTTATTGTTTGCAGCAAAAGAAGAAACAATGTCAAATGGCTGCATGGAGAGATTCTGCTATAATTGGGTATTTTAGCACAACCTGCTCCATCCCAGTTGAGAATACCTTCTCAAAGAAAACCAAGTGGTAATCATATTTATTTCCCAGTTTTGCTTAACAAAGCAAATGTTGCAGTAGATGGGGTTTTCCCAAAGTTTTAAGCAGAAAGAAATATTCTAGAAAAAAGGCAAATTAACTTCAGCATCACAAATTCTGCACTCTGTGCTTTGCTGTGTAGCAACCAGACAGGGCTCTGAGCTGTGAAATCCCAACAGGAAGCAGTGAATGGTCTGGAAAAGGCAGGTTTGCTCAGCCTGGTGGTTGAGCACTGTTTATCAAAGAAAGAGAGGTTTGTGCCCAAAATCAGGATGTGAGGTGGGTTAAAGGAAGGCTGTGAACTGAAATGGGGTTATCTGCATCCAGGGTTTGCTCATTAGAAATATATTTCCTTATAGCATTATTAAGAAAAAAAAGTCAAGAAGTGATAAATTAATCTTAATTTCTAAAGTTTGCCTCTGAAGATACGGTCTTCATAAAGCATGCACTCAAGGTCTCAGTTCCCAGAAGCACTCAGGCAGATGTTGCTGTGAGACTTCTATTGACTGACAATCCTGAGAGAAACATTTTCTTGAGCCAAGTTTTCTTCCAGTGTCCCTCAGTTTTTATGTTCCTGTTTCTCACCCCAGCGGATACAAAAGAGCAATACATTAAAAATAGAAATTAAAGAAATCATGAGTATTTGCACCCTTTAAGATTTCAGAAGGGTTTGAACCAGGCATTGGCTCCATGGAGGAGCCTGTCTGGCTCTTTTGCCTTTGACATTTCTTCCTCATTTTTTCCTACTTCAGATCTTTTGCAAACTCTCATGTGTGCTGAATTTAGGTCTCCCCTGGTTTTATGTTCATTACAGTGCCAAGGAAAAAGCAAGTCATCATTCATGTGCAAGAAATAAAAATGAAGCAGAAAAAAATCAGTCATGATGTGAATTTTAACTGAAGATACTGGGACAGGAAAAGTCCATCCAGCTGCCTGCATTCAAACCATCTTTCCTTTCACACTTTTCACTTTCCCCTGCAAAAGCATTGGTATTGGTATTGCTTGTGCCTAGCAATTGTTTCACAATTAGCATTTACAATTATCTTACACTGTGTACCTTATATACAGCACTGTCTCAGCTTCACTCATACCACAGAAAAAAAGTGGACAAGTTGGAATAAAAGGATATTTGTAAGCTTCAGTTTATATTCATTTGGGATTTTGCACACAAGTTGCTATCCTACAACTCTAAGACACTTCAGACATAAGCCAGGAATCCCGGGGGGAGTTCAAGGTTCAAGAAGGATGTCTTTGCTCAAGTAATTGAAATTTCTTATTTCATTTTATCTATCCAGGGGTCAACACCACCTCAGGAGGCTGAAGACTCACAAGCTGGAGTTTGAAAGGTTCTTTAACTGCAGAGAATCTTGACTCTTTTGATGGGAATTATCTTTCATAAGTAAATAGCATTTTCTTCCTCATAGATTATCAGGCTTTCACAGGAAAAGCATAATGAATGGGAAAGGAGGGGTGAGCAGGACAACGACAAGAACTGCAATGAAACAATTGATTAAGATAAATACGAAGCTGTTAGACCAACATAAAACATAAGTGGGGTTGTGAGCATTGATCTGTCCCATCTCAAAGTAATGTTTTGTGAAAAGGTCTTCCCTTTCCCTTAGTGGAGGCTTTGATCTTCCTGAACTACTCCAGTTAACCTAAGTGTTGGCTTTCTCTGTGGTTGTTGCTGAGGAATATTTCTTCTGGCTTTATTTTCTGATTGTACAGTGCAATTTTATTCTACAGTGCTCAACAACTAGCGTTCTGTTCGGTCTTCAGTTAGGTTTAGAAACTGATGTGCTTTTAAACCTTTAAAATTTTGCATTTTATAAATATAATGTATTCTGTTTGAAATCCTTTCTTTGAATGTTTTCACTGATAGTATTTTTTTTCTCCACCTAATGAAGCTCTCTGCAAAGTGTAACATTGTTCAACTAACACTTCCTAGTACTCCTTCCAGTATTTCTTCATGCCAGTGCTGTGGATGTGGTCCCATTCTATTTTCCTTCCTGAATTAAAGGAATTACACTATCTGCCTTGTTTGTGCCTTTTCTCTTTCCTACATGCAGGACTAATTGGGAAATCATCCATCAGTCAGTGAGCAAAGTTAGCAAGCATACCACAGACACCCTAGGCTGCTTTTCTCTTGGCATCTCAGAACAAAATGAGAAAGACCGTATTATTGTACTCCACAGTCTATACGGAAAGCAAATATCAGCCTGAAGGTTGTTAGTGTTGCTTGGGGTGCAAATAAGATGATCGGCTGAACACAAGCTGTCCTGTTGTCCTTTGTTAGGAAAGAGATTTGCTACAGCTTGAAAGTTCACTGAGTCATAATTTGAACAAGATTGAAAAGTCAGTCTCTTGGAAGTGAACTTGGCCAGGATTCAAGCAGCATGCACTCAGATTTAACAGCACACACCAATCAGTCTAGGTCTGGGAAGATAGCAGCACGCCTCGGAACTGGAGAATGTGAGAAATGTTACTACTTCAAGAAAGTAAGAGAAAAAAACTCCCAGCAGTTCATCACTCAAACTGGCAGACTCCACCAGCACTATTCTCAGTCTGAAAGCTGTGTATCAGCAGTCAGACAACTGTTCTTTCAGGAAAACTGAAATCCTCATGTGCCTTTTTTTTCCCCTTTATAAAGAGTACAGCCAAATAAAACCCCCATCCAGGTTGTCTTAATTACCAACAGTGTTGATGTGTGAAGAGTTGCACACTGTGGTTTTATCACACATTTTGGCAGTGTCTTTCTCACACTGACTTTCTCTGCAGACAAGGCAAGGCACAGACCTCTGCCCCTGTGTGTGTGCGATCCTTCAGTACGAAAGCAGCAATGATATCCAGAAAGAGTACAGGCATGTTAAGCCAGCTCATACAGCTTGATGCTATTAATTCAACATCATATATTTAAAGGGCAAATATTCTTTCCCACGCATAGAGCCTTGTGAATGTTAAGTAGCATTTACATTATAATTATAGACTCTCAAAATACATACTCTATTTCCTTTCCATGTCCTTCATAGTGAAGCTGATACAAAACACAGGATAACTTAAAGATCAGGGTAGATGAAGTTTGAATTCACCTTAGCTTTAGTAGCTGGAAAGTAGCAGACTGAAACCAAACTTCAGCAAAGGGTCAAGATTTGCTGAAGATCTGAAGATTTCTGGGATGATTTCATTATGATTTTTCCCACCTGGGAAATCTTGTGATATAAAACATTACTGAACTCCTTACATTCATGGTTTAGGCCTTTCAACCTCCAAAGTACTTAATGATACAGCCAAGGTAGCATATGCAGTCTTTAACCCCTGGGAAGACAACACCTAAGCTCTTTAAGCTATTTGTTCAGTATGGGTCGATCTTATATTTTTGTTAAAAATAAAGCTTCTGTGTCCTCTAGCAAGGAATAGCATGTTTGTGTCAATTTGTTGTGCTGAAAGATGACCAGATAAGTATTGTCTAGAGGGGAGAGACCTGAACTCGGCCTTTGCATCACTTCTCAGTATTAATTTGTATACGTAAAGAAGAAGGCTTACAGCCCAGCCAAATATTTGATGAATAAGCTGTCTGAGTGCAGTGCTAATGCGTGACCTGGCTCTGGTTTTGTAACCTCCTTTGTGAAAGGCCACACGCAGTTATTGCTGCTTATAAAATGCCACAGAAAACCTTCAGTTGTAGGAGCAGAGTTTATTTTAGCTTGTCATATTATTCAAGTCACCAGAATATGTCATGTTTTGAAAGCACAGTCTCCAAGATAGGTATTGCCTGGAAAATGTTCAAAGCTATAATCCTTACTCTCTCACTCTTAATCAGTGTTTTGCACACCAACTGCGAATCTGTGTGCTTTATGTTGCAGTTTTACCTCATTTGGGTTTTGCTTTTTTTCTTTTCCTTAGTAGCAAAGATGGCATACATTTCCTAGCGTTTGCCTCCCCTGCATTCTCCTTTGATCCCTGAAGAATCATTCCCGCTGGCATTTGATACATTTGTGCTAAGACATAATTCGAGTAATAAGGGAAAGCCCCAGACAGCACAGGCTGTTGTGGCATATTAGTTTCATACATTATTCCAGCCTGGTCCTCAGCAGAACTCCTGCTTTAGTGAGAAGAACACAAAACCTGTGTGCATGTGTGTACTGACAGTACTGGCTGCAAGTGGACTAGGAACATCTTTGGTCTGGCTCCTTCAGCAACTATCAGCTCATCAACTTACAGCTTGCTTCATGGGACAGGATCTTAGATAAGTCCCAGGGGGCAGCTTGAAGAGGCATAAAAACACCTCTGTGTTTTAAAACCAACCATAGCTTTTGGGAGGACAAATATTTCCTTACTTTGAATTACTTTATAATCTCCTGGCATGAATTATGCAGTTTATGTTATCATATATAGCATATTTCTCTTATTAATGCAGCATGGGCTTTTTTTATTTATAGAACTGTACTTTGCAGTGTGCTCCTATAAATATTTGTGGCAGTGAGTTCCCAGAGTTAATAACACACTGCGCAACAAGCACTTATTTTTACTTTTCCATTTAAAATTCAGTGAACGTTAAATCCATTGCCCATCCTGTGACTGTCTGCATATTCCTACGCTACTGCTTCCTGGAAAAATACGCACTTCTGATACACCTGATTTTTAATTTTCTCATAAAGATTTGTTCTATCCTTCCAACTGCTGTGAAGCTCAAAGATGGGAAGGTGGCCTATGATTAAATGCTAGAGAAGAGACCCATGTTAGGAGAGCCACACTCTCTGGGGATAGTTTTTTAAGGGAAAAAAAAGTCATAAATAGCAATGGTGAGCTGCATTTTGCCTTTGTTTCATAGAATGTAGGGTAAAATCTACAAGTACCATTGCAAGTAATTTTCTAGGAGTGAGAACCATCTTGCCTGTCTTAACCATTGGAGTTAGATTTCCAATCTAAGGCGCTGACTTGCCCCTTCATGCCACATTTTCCCCTTTGTCATATGAAGGATATAGATGTTGAACTGCTACATCAGGAAAGGCTCATTGGAGGTCTGGAAGCTTTAAGAGTGTGTGCAGTGTGTCTGCTGTATGGTACCTTGTTATCTAAGTAAAATGTAGAGCCTGGTGAGACTATAAATTCATTAATGCTTATAAACTGCTGCAAAAGTTTAAATAGAAAGTGCTATTGAAATACAGCATCCCTCAGGAGGATATTCACCTAATCCTTTGGCTTTATTGGTCAGTAAACTGGTAATCACCCTCCCACACTGCCAAAGTAATAGTTCTTTGCTTTTCTTCACTCATGTCTCTAGTTTAATAGCAGTATACTCCATAGCAGCAACTATGCTCTTCCTTGCCAGAGCTTGGATTATTTGTCTCCAGAGTAATATTTCTGGAAGATCATTCCATAGTAACTGGATTTTGAAGGCAATTAAGAAGCATTTGTTCCAGTCTCTTAATACAAATAACTGCAGAAGCAGATGCAGGAGACTATTATCATATTCTTTTCCACAGCAGGGAAAGGTAATCCTGGCAACCAGAAAAGGAATTTAGGTTCCCAACCTGAACTTTGTACCATTTATTAACTGCTGCAATTGCTTGAGATTTTATTTCACACTCCACAGCAGTGGGAAGACAGTTGTCACATTAATTCATCTCCAGTTCCTGCTGTGAACACATTAGTAATCAAACCTTACATATTATGTGGAAGACAGGTTCCTTCTGCAAATAATAGAGGAGCCAACTATGAGAGATGCCATGCTTGACCTCGTCCTCACCAACAGGGAAGGGCTGGTTGGAAATGTGACATTCCAGGGCAGCTTTGATTGCAGCAATCATGAGATGGTAAAGTTCAAGATCCTCAGGACAGTGAGAAGGTTGTGCAGCAAGCTCACTGCCCTGGACTTCAAGAACCTGCTCAGTAAGATTCTGTGGGATATAGCCCTAGAGGGCATGGGGGTCCAAGACTGTTGGTTGATATTCAAGGACCACCTGCTGCAAGATCAGGAGTGATACATCCCTACTAAGGACATGCAGCAGGAGGGCCAGGAGACTTCCTTGGATGGATAAGGAGTTGCTGAGGAAAACTCGACAGAAAAAAGAGGCTTATAAAAGGTGGAAGCAAGGACAGGCAGCCTGGGAAGAATACAGGGATGTTGTGCAGGAGGCTAGGGACCAGGTTAGGAAAGCTAAGGCCCAGTTAGAATTAAACTTGGCTAGGGATGTTAAGGATAACAGGAAGGGATTTTATAGGCACATTGCAAATACGAGATAGGCTAGGGACAATGTGGGCCCTCTTCAGAAGTCATCGGGAGAACTGGCTACCATGGATATGGAGAAGGCTGAGGTTCTTAACAGTTTCTTTGCCTCAGTCTTCACTGGAAAATGGTCTGACCGTACCACCCAAGTCTTGGAAGGCAGATGCAGGGACAAGGAGAATGAAGACTTTGGGCCCACTGTAGGAGAGGATCTTGTTTGAGGCCGTCTTAGGAACCTGAACGTACGCAAGTCCATGGGACCTGATGAAATCCATCCACGGGTCCTTAAGGAGCTCACAGATGAAGTTGCTAAGCCACTGTCCATCATATTTGAAAAATCTTGGCAGTCAGCATAAGTTCCTGATGACTGGAAAAAGGGAAATATAACATGTATTTTCAAGAAGGGAAAATGGATGAGCTGGGGAATTACAGAGCAGTCAGCCTCACCTCTGTGCCTGGCAAAATCTTGGAGGAGATTCTCGTGGAAGGCATGCTAAGGCACATGAAAAACAACAAGGTGGTTGCTGACAAACCAGCATGGCTTCACTAGGGGGAAAACCTGCCTGACCAATCTGTGGGTCTCCTATGATGGAGTTACAGAACTGATGGACAGGGGTAGAGTGGTTGAGGTCAACTACCTGGACATGTGCAAAGCGTTCAATACTGTCCTCAGTGACATCCTTGTCTCTAAGTTGGAGAGTCATCAATTTGACAGATGGACCACTTGGTGGATAAAGAACTGGCTGGATGGCTGCACACAAAGAGTTGTGCTCAATGG